>OU964969.1:5423042-5425542 GCA_918808275.2 Dolichovespula sylvestris
TTCGTTTCGTTTTTACACCTGTATTTATTTTTTTACACCTTTTGTTGGCGATAAAAATGAAAGCATTTTAACGAACTAAATCATCTTCCCTTTCGATCAACGGATTAATAAAGAAAATTGATACATCGGTATTACGTTTATACCGACGTATAAACGAAACATTTCACTCACGACAGTTTGACCCATTCATTTTACCTACACACACACACGCGCGCGCACACACACACACACACACACACACACACACACACACACACACACAGATGAACGTTTCAGAATAAGCATGACGACCGTGATTTGGTTTTATTTCTTTCTTTCTTTCTTTCCATCTTTTTCTTTTTCTTTTTTCAATCTTTTTACGGTACGACGGATAAAAGAAAAGAGAGAGGAAGAAAGAAGAAAAAAGGACTTGAAAAAGAGAAAGAGGTAATGTAAAAGAGAATGAAATAAAGTACAACACACGAGTTGGGTGGTGATGGCGGGAGGGGGAATGGTTAAAGTGTAGGCATTAAAGATCTTTCAATTGGGTAGAAGATTCTTAGCTTGACGTTGGGATGGAAAAAAGTGGAGTAGAAAGAAAACTTCGTTAAGTCTGGCGATTTAAAGGCTAAAAAAAAAAAAGGAAAAAGAACGAGATTGGAGTCTGATAGGTCATACAGAGAGAATGAATGAGAGAGTGAAATAGAGGGAGAGAGAAAGAGAGGGAGAGAAAGAAATAGAATACGGTCAGATGAAGATAGTTTCGATTCGAACAAGCAATACAGAGAGAGAGAGAGAGAGAGAGAGAGATGCTCGTACTATTCGTTAGACAGAGATAGAAAGACAGAAAACGAGCAAGACCGACAGAGAGAGAGAGAGAGAGAGAGAGAGAGAGAGAGAGAGAGAGAGAAAGAGCCACGAAATGGTCGTTCGTTTTTGTCCTGCAACGAAAGGTTACGCGATATACCACCACCTTATCCCTTATCTTATATGCAATTCTGAAGTACATAGGCATTTAACCGAATTCGTCGTATACGTACATATGTACATAACGAAGTATATAGTGAACACACATGGAATATAGAAAGCGTGTGTGTTCGTTCGGATCAGCATGGATTCTGTTCGACGGGAAGCTTCGTCGCTGTAATCCAAAATTCACGGGGCATGGCCCTTTTCGATGGATGCAACCTGCAGAACGAAAACGAGAACGCGAACGCGAACGTGAACGAGAACGAGAATGGGAACAGGAACAGGAATGGGAATGGGAACAGGAACGAGAACGAACAGAACTCGAAGCGACACACTCGGCTGCTACTGTTGCTGCTTCCGCCGTCGTTGCTACTTCAACCCCGTTGCCGTTGTTGTTGTTGTTGTTGTTGTTGTTGTTGTTGTTGTTGCCGCCGTTGCTGCTGCTGCTGCTGCCGCCGCTGCCGTCGCTCCCTTCTCCTTGTTTCAAGTTTTACCTCGAGCGTGGGACATGATCGATCTATCGAGCGAATCAATTGATCGATCTATCGAACGAATCGATCGTTCGTTCGTTCATTCGTTCTTTCGTTCGTTCGTTGGTACGTAAGTTCGTACGTTCGTTCGCTTTCAATCCCTTTTCCGAACGTTTTAACTCAGGGAATAGTGGCCCCTTTCATGTTTTCTACTACAACCCCTAGTTCTGAAGAAGAATGATACACGTAAAACGAATCATAGGAATTTCGTTTCTCTCTATTCAATTTATTATATACCCTCTCCCCACTATTTCTTCTCTGTCCATTGCTCTGCCCACTCGAACCACTCTCCCTCCTTTTACTACCACCACCGTTGCCACTACCACCATCATCACCACCACCATCATCATCGCCGCCATCCATCCTCTCCCATTTCCGAGCAAAAGGAAAAAATAGAAAGAAAGAAAGAGAGAAAGAAAAAAGAAGAAGAAAATGACGACGAAAGAGAGGAGGAACGAATGGAAGAAGAACTTATTTTTATATATTACGTTGACCGTCTACTCCTTTTAACCCAACTATCCTCTTTTCTTCTCTATTCTCTCATTTTCTCGACTATACTGCTTTATCTTTGATTTCGTCCACTTTCATTCGGATACCGAGAGAAGAATTCTCTGTTTATTGCACGCTGATTCTTCTTTTCTCTCTCTCTCTCTCTCTCTCTCTCTCTCTCTCTCTCTATTTTCACGATCTTATATTCTTTTATGGCCTTCTAATAATCGTAGGATTTTTCTCGTATATTTATTGCCACGCCAGAGTGTATTCTTATCTCGCTATGTCACCTTTTGATTTGTATCATTTAGAAATTCTCTCGAATGTAGGATAGAGTATACATACAGCCATATGAATATACATACGTATGTACGTACACACACACATATATATATATACATACATACATACATACATACATACATACATACACACGTACGTACGTAGAGCTAAAATTGCGAACGTCGAATGGTATCCACTTTGAGAAAATTGTTACGTTGCATGGGAAACGTGTACGAGTAGGTGGGTAATTG
>OU964969.1:5430542-5450542 GCA_918808275.2 Dolichovespula sylvestris
ACCTTAAAAAGAGGTGATTACTAACGTTAGCCGAAGTAGAAGTGTTCTCTCTTTTGCAAGTAGTCATGGGTTGGCGTCATAGTCAGACGGAATTCTAGATACTGTCTGAGAAAGTTTAACTATCTAGTAAGTAAGAGGTCGAAGTAAGACTGCTACTAGTACACTCGGTAGTACTAGTACAAACATTACAGCTGCTACTTTTCGAACTATCGTCTTAACATTTCAAACTCGACTCAAGGAGTTGTACGATACCGTCATAATAGTTTTCCTTGTAGGAATAGAGATGGAGAGAGAGAGAGAGAGAGAGAGAGAGAGAGAGAGAGAGAGAGAGAGAGAGCAATGTCCAGTCGTATGAAAGCTTGGTACGACATATTTTGATATAAGTTTTCAATTTTCTTGAAAAGATGAAATTTTCAAGTAATGTGTATATATATATATATGTGTGTGTGTGTATGTTTGTGTGTGTGTATTAAATCGTAGTTCTAACCTTTCAAATGTTATCGATTATCGACCGATAAGCTTGAAGAAATTTGAAGGAAATAAAAGGGAAAGGATAATCAAAGCATAAAGACTTATGTATGTATGTATATATGTATGTAACTTATGCATACAGAACGATATAATGCCGGCTCGTTTCTAGGCCGACATTAGAGTTTACTTGGCGTCCATACCAGTGTGGCGTGTTACCTGTCTAGAGTTAATTAACTTAATTAATGGATTGGCCACCCTGTCAGAGTTTACTCAGTGCTGCCTGGCTCAAGTAGGTACCTAGAGAAACCGGCAACAAACATCAAAGATAAATCGTCTGAGTTCAAGGAGAGTAAAAGAGAGAGAGAGAGAGAGAGAGAGGGGGGGGGAGGGAAAGGCTTATTGATGAACATGTTTTTGCGAGGCCGGATTGTTAATCTCATAACATTAGTGGCTAAACAAAGCAACACATTAATGTTTTACAATATATATAATTATACTATGTATATATTGTAAAATGGTATGAATGAATGAATGAATGAATGAATGAATGAATGAATGAACATCCCGTTAAAGGGATGACAAGAGAGAGAGAGAGAGAGAGAGAGAGAGAGAAAAGTTAAATAAATAAAAAAATGAAAGAATGAAGGAGATCGAAAATCCTCGAACGCGCGACGTACACAAATTTTCAGAAGAAAATGGAATCGACGGTGGGATTAAAAAAGAAATAAGAGTTGAAAAAAAAAACAAAGAAGAAGAAGAAGAAGAAGAAGAAGAAAAAAAAAAGAGAAGGGAAGGGAAAGGAAAAAGGAATTAATATAAAACGAGGTTTCCCGACCCCCCCCCCCCCTCCTCTACCTCCCCGCCCTTTTCTGCTCACGGTCGGAGAAAATTTTTCCTCTTGATTTTGCAACCTCCCCCAAGAGAGATAATAATACTGCCTTCGAATGGAAAAAGTTGTGGCCGCGGTGGACCGAGCTATCGGCGATCCCGTTTTACGTAATTGCCGGCTCAAAGGAGGTAAGAACTCGCTCGCTCTTTCGTAACCTTATTCTTCCTGCGAAAATTGCATTTCTACTCATCCTCAGTCGGATACAGTCGGTGGTAAGGGATCCAAAGGGATTTCGTCCTAAGCGTGCCATAAATCGAAAGTTTTCTACTTCCCGCAATCGTACGCCAAATCGGATTATGAAATTGAATAGTCTCGGTCCGTTTCTGAGAATAGAACGAAGAAACGGAGCTAGATGGTTAGAGAGAAAGAGAAAGAAAGAACGGAAGAGAGAAAGAAAGAGAGAAAGAGAGGGTAAGAAAAGAGAAAGGGAAAAGGGTTTGCCTTCCGGCTCTTCTCCTTCTCTTTCCCTTGGAGTTTACCTTTTTCTTTTTTTTTTTTTTTCCCTTTTATTTGTCCTTGAATTCCTGTGTTTAACGTCCGCCTCGTACCTAGCCAGTGGAGGGGGGACCCTTTTTAAAACAACGAAGAAGAGAGAGAGAAAGAGAGAGAGAGAGAGAGAGAGAGAGAGAGAGAGAGAGAGAGAGAGAGAGAGAGAGAAGTAAAGAAAAGCAAAGAAAGAGGAAAAAAAAAGAAACATTTAATGAGTTTACTATGTCGACTAAGTTTGGAAGATAATCATCGTCTCTCTCTTTTTCTCTTTCAACAACCATTATCCCACGTTGCTACCTTTAACCCCTTAAGTAATCTTTGTAAAGAACTTGTCCAAATAAAGAAACAAAAAATAAAAAACTTAAAAAAAAAAAAAAGAGAAAAATAATAAGAGAAAAACGAAACGGAACTAAGCAGAACGAACAAAAAAATTAGGAAGATATTAAGGACCACCTTATAGGATCGAACGCATCCCCGATAAATATGGAATGGTTTTGAAGGGTGTTTGTAGGATAGTTGTACGGTATTGTGTATCGATTTCCATTTCAAATCAAATGCAATTGCAGTGCTTATCGGGTGCCCGTTGTCTCAGCCCATGTCAAGTTGTATGGCAATGTATTTGCATAGATAGGATTCGAACTGAAGTAAGGCCACGTTCGAGAGATTCGATCCGTATGCCATCGCGTGAACTATTTCTCCTATTGATTCGATCGAAAACTATTCTCAATCGTGTTGAATAAATATATACATCTCTCTCTCTCTCTCTCTCTCTCTCTCTCTCTCTCTCTCTCTCTCTCTTTATATGTGTGTGGGCGCGCGCATGTGTTGTGTATGTATCTAAATATGCGTATGTATATAAACCTATATTTTATCTATATATGCAGATATACATATACATATATACATATATATCTATATATGTATCTTTAGTAACGATCAATGATTATTGTATTTAGTGTAGTTTCCTTTGAAGCAACCAAACAGCACAAGGATCCCATTATTCACGTGATATTCACTGAAACCATCGTTCCAATATAGACACCCATAGAAATCACCAAATGTTCTCTCACTTTGGTTCATCTATTTATGTTAGATTCTAGTTCCTTATAATGTGGTTCCTGGATTGGTACTAGCATTAGTACGTGCCGTGCATTCCCCATTCCTGGGTACGCTTAATTGATCGTTAACTCGACGATCTTGCGTTAATGAACGGCAGAATGGATAGGAAACTGGGAGTAAATTTCAAGATGGGGCTATCGTCTCGGTAAGATGAATTAATCTGGATATATCTATGATATTACGTATACGTATGTACGTATATTTGGCATGATAAATCGTTTATTGTAATAATTATAAACGTTTCTCCAAAGACTTTTCTTTTCTCATAAACATAAATCGAGATTACAGTTATCTACTATACGCCCATCACATTTAATTACATATGAAATTTATGTAGATCTAGATTGTATCTATATATACATATACATATATATATATATATATATATATATATACTCACACACACGACTATATCATTTGCAAATTCGATTTCAAATAACTACGCATAATCTAGAGTACTACTTGCACAGAGAGACAGAGAGAAAAGAGAGAAATATTTGTTCGGAATCATATCAGTGTTATCAGGAAATAAATAGTGAGCGTATATAATAATCGATAATACACGTATAGATATCTAGCGCATTGGCATGGCTTTATTGCATTCCAGGATAGCTAGAGATATATCTGAAACTAATCCATGCTCCGTTTCTCGCGTATATCATGATCGAGGATCGGTACACCTACACGTATTTAATGTCCACGCGATTACGGGACAAACCGTTGTTTACTATTGGCTTCATTCACACGAGCCATTGTGCAAAATTTGATCATATATATATATATATATATATATATATATATATATATATATATATATATATGTACGTGCGCGCGCGTGTGTGTATATTTCGTCAGTGAAATTTATTATTTCTTTCGAAAATGATTTAACGCTATCAGGTGTATATATCTGAAATTTCGATTATAGTTATAACGTGGATACACACACACATACATACGTACATTTATCGTTTCGTAGACACATACATATATCTATCATTTCTAATATTTTTAATAATGTAGGTGTAAACTGCATATCATCAAACTCTATATCCGTATCTTTTTGTTCTATATAGAAAAATACCTATTTCTCCTGCATCGATTTATTTTTTTTTTGTTTCGCGCGCGCGTGTGCACTTATCATCATCATCATCGTCATCGTCATCATTATTATTATTATTTTCTTTTTCTTTTTTACATAAAAAATAAATAATGAAACGATCGATTCGCTGAGTCACGATATATATATATATATATATATATATATATATATTTATATATATATGTATATAGAAGAATTTCATTTTCGTCCTACTGTTTAATCGGACGCAATTTAGCTTGAAACGCGATACGCGATGGAATCCTACGGAGGTGAATTCACAGATTACCAGGAAGGAATTTAATTTCGTTCGATCGAATCAGATCGATTCGCGAAAACGTCCACGTAAACTGGCAACAGGATCATCGCAGTAGTAGTAGTAGTAGTAGTAGTAGTAGTAGTAGTAGTAGTAGTGATAGTAGTAGGGGAAATAATCGAGGGGGTGGGGCGAGGGTGGGAGGGATAGTTAGGCGGACGAGTGGGAGAGGCATACGAAATTAATGGTTATTCGAAAATCGCTGAGAACTTCAATATTCCTCCGGTGAAATACTGATCTCTAAATCCGTTGGAAATTAGAACGAGCTGCTTTGAAATATAAACAAAAGTACGTACCGTACCAGTGCCGTACTGTATCGTGCCGTGCCGTTCCGTGCCGTGTTTTGCCACGTCATGTACCGTACTAATTAAAGATTACGAAAGAAAAGATTTCAAATGATAAAATAGAGGAAGAGATAGATAGAGAGAAATATATATATATATATATTTATATATATAGAAATCAAGAGAGAGATAGAGAGAGAGAGAGAGGGAAATCAAGAAAGAGAGAAAGAAAGAGAGAGAGAGAGAAAGATGAAAGATAAGTATTCCAAGTCTCATTTGCCACATCTGTCAAAAATGGTACGACTCTTAAGGGAGAATCGCATTTTAACAAAAATAACCAAAGAAAGAGGGAAAGAATGAAAATATGGATGTTCCCTTTCCCCTCCTAACCCCCTCATACCCTTCCCTTAAGTAGGGTGGATACTGTAAACTGAAATATACATACATAGGTACGTAACCTACTATGGTAGGAGACCGCAACTTAACGTAAAGGAACAAACGTGAAAATAAAAATGCAAACTCGTCCAATCGTCCCCAAGTGTACGATAGGGGATAGAAAGAGAAAGAGAGAGAAAAAGAGAGAGAGAGAGAGAGAGAGAGAGAGAGAGAGAGAAGAAAAACAAGAAGAAAAAAAAGGAAAGAACCTTCGAGTGGAAAGCTCGAAAGGCTCTCGGTCGCGATTTTCTTGGTAAATTAAATTTATTTACGTTGGAGGAAAACGATTTTGAGAGAAAGACAAACGGACGGACGGATGAAAAGAGAGAGAAAGAGAGAGAGAAAGAAAGATAGAGATATAAACCCTTATTCGCTGGACTACGTTCATATCAACCTGGAAATAATTCCCTGACGTTGCTCGTAGATGGATGTCACGTAACTCTCTTTTTAGCTTCAAAAACTGGAAAGTCAAATAGAGGGTTGGGTGATAGAATGTGTAGAGTGAAGAAACGGGGAAACGGGAAGGTGGTGTCGGGTGATGGTAGGGGATGACGGTGGTGATGGTGGTGGTGGTGTTGGTGATGGTGCTATAGAGCGATTCGTAGCACTGTCTAGGAACGAGGAGGGTGGAGGATGGGCGATAGGATGGGGGATAGAAAAAGGGGAGGCAAAGCTCTTGAATGCAAGCTCTTTACTTTCCGAGAGATCTGAGTCTCCTCTGTGCAGCCACGTACAAAACGCGTTCATGTTCAAATGTGTCCCGACTTTTATATATTTTCTTTCTTTCTTTCTTTCTTTCTTTCTTTCCCTCCTTCTCTTTCTTCCTCTCCTTCCTCTTTCTCTTTTTAGTTCTTAAACCATTTTATTTTCCTATCCGTCGGCCCGTTCCTCGCGATATTTCCAAGATCCGCCATTATTTCCATGCATTGGGTATTCCTATTCTTAGAGCGGCCTGCTTTTCAGCCAGCGTGTACTTAATGTCCATAATCGGTTTTGCCTGAGATTCCTCTGCCGATGGCTTTGCTTTAACTTTAACTTCGCTTCGCTTTGCTTCGCTTACTTTCCTTCCTTGCTACCTTGCTTGCTTGCTTGCTTGCTATTTTCCTTGCTAGCTAGTCGGCTAGGTAGCTTGCTTGCTTGCTTGCTTGCTTGCTTGCTTGCTCGCTCGCTTAACTTGTTTACTTGTTTCCTTCCTCGCTCGCTCGAACGGTTTATAAAGAAACGTTTCTCCTGTTAAGTTGACGTTCGGTCGATTCGTTTGCAATAATTAAAAAAAAAAAAAAAAAAAAAAAAGAAAATTGAAATTTCACGAGCAAACGCGTTTCAATTATCGCGGATTGACGGATGGATTATTATCAATGAGACAATTAACGATTGGATATATATGTCATAATCGAAAAACAAAAAAAAAAGAAAGAAAGGCAAAGAATGCTATTTTGTATGTGTGTGTGTGTGTGTGCGCGCGCGCGCGCGTGCATAAATATGATATATATATATCATATTGATCGATATTGCATAGATCAGATTAATAAATCATAAATGTCGCTAATGTAAGTAGCAATGACTTAATTAACGATAAATCGTACAATAGATATTTCCGTACATACCGATTTATTTATCGTGCGGTTAATCATTTAAATCAATAAATTATACGAAATGATAAAACTTGAATCTCGCCATCTCTCTCTCTCTCTCTCTCTCTCTCTCTCTCTCTTCCTCTTTCTCTCACCCTCTCTATTTATCTGTCTCTATCTAACCAGCTTCGAAAATATCATATTTATTAAATCGCTCGACAAATGCCGAACGTTTATATATATTTATAAGAAATATTAATTTATAAGGGAACGTATATGTACGTTCCCGCGTATCTACACACAATTATATATATACAAATGCATAAATAAATACATAAATACATACATACCATACATAGATACATACATACCGTACATACATAGCGTACATACTTCGTTACATTGATGCCGATGAATCGAAACGCGCGT
Organism: Dolichovespula sylvestris; assembly: GCA_918808275.2. NCBI lineage: Eukaryota > Metazoa > Arthropoda > Insecta > Hymenoptera > Vespidae > Dolichovespula > Dolichovespula sylvestris. The sequence continues at coordinate 5,437,645 of OU964969.1, forward strand.
AGTTTTAGGTGTTCCTCGGGGAACGCGTAACAAGGCCGGGGTTCCGTAAAACGATCGATGTAATCGCACCCAAGGGAATAGCACGGGAGTAAGGTGGTAAAGGAAATAAGAGCGCGCGGTAGGTAGGTAGAAAAAGAAGATGAGGAGGAGGAGGAGGAATAGTGGGGAGGTGAAGAGAATTAGAAGGGAAAGGTTGGTGTTATAGAAACCATAAGACGTTCTAGATGCCGCGAAGGTGAACGGATGGTGGTGATGGTGGTGATGGTGGATGGTGGGTGGTGGGATAGGAGTGGGTGGGGTTGGAAGAAGACACACGCTGAGAGATTCTTTGGAATGGGTTGTGTTCTGTGGTGAGGTGTGGTGAGGTGTGGTGATGTGTTTTGAGGTAAGACGAGGCGAGGTGAGGCGAGGTGAGCCGCGGAAGTGATTTTTAAAGTGGCGATTCCCGGCCAGCACCATCTCTTTTCTTCAGAATGTTCCACCCTCTCTCTCTCTCTCTCTCTCTCTCTCTTTTTCTCTCCATACCCCCAGGCACTCCTTCTTTCCACTCCCACCCTCCATCCTCCTCAACACCCCTCAGACATCCCTTGGATGCCACCTTACTTGAAATATCGCCGTGACTAGACGCGAATCCGTCTACCATAAATAACAATCACGAGATTCCTACAACGTCATAGAATGTTTCCTGACCTCTCTTTTACTATCCTTCTTCGTCTTCCCTCTTTCTTTTCTTTCCTTCTTCTTCTTCTTCTTCTTCTTCATTTTCTTCCTCTTCTTCGTATTCTTCGCCTTCTACTCCTTCTTCATCTTTTTCTTTCTTCTTCGACATCAGAGTTCTATCCTCAGATAGGTGCACACTTTGCTTATATTCTTTTTCTTATCGATAGTAGTAAAAAGATATTCTCGATACTTGTCCCCGTGGCTGTTTTGATATCATTCGAATATTTTGTATCCCATTATTTTTTTATCCCATCATACGTACGTAGTTTATCAAACGAAATTGTCATTTTGTATCGTTAGTTGAGAAATACACGAGGCGAATACTTTCATTTTGTTTGGCTTGATTGTAATTATTTTTTCTTTCCTTTTTTTTTTTTTTCTAATATTCACAGGTATATTACTTGAAACGTTAAAATGTTAATTCACGCGCACGAGCGCAACCACGCACAAACAAACAACGCACGAAGATGTTCGAGAAATAATTAAAAACATTTAGAATGATTCCAGGTAAGCAATCTTTCTAGTACAAAATTGATATACGTATCTACCAAAATTGCGAATAATTATTAAATATTATCTCGTAGTTCATCAATATATATATATATATATATATATATATATATATATATATATATATATAATTATATATTAATATATGATAGATAAGTTTTTAATGTTTCTATCAATTAATTTCAGATCACATTGACGTACTGTAATTATCCATTAATAATTATCCTCGGATACGTGTTGTTTGCATTGTAAAAAAGAAACGAAAGAAAAAAAAAAAAGAAAACAAAGACAACGTTAAAATATTATACGCGTTTAATTACATCGGTTTAATTGTATCAGCTACCGTTTTAATCGTTCCCCATGTCCCGAATAAACTATAAAGTCAAATAACATTGTCTTGGGATATATCCACCCCGCCGGAATACTTTCGAGCATGAACGCGTCGTACAAGTTAATGCTTTATCTTCTCCTCTTCCTTGTTTATCAACTTTCTTTCTTTATTCTCACGGTGAAAGCACTGAAAAGGACTGACGTAGGCAGCTTCGTCGAAAATTACTCCGAATCGATTAGAGTCTAAGGGATGTAACATTAATCATTTTGACGAGACATTTCCCTCGTCTCGCGTCACGAAAACCTTGATTATTATTATTATTATTGTTGTTGTTCTAGGTATTATTAGTTTTCATTCCTTGATACGCGTTAGTGCAATTTACTGTACAAATAAATGAATGAATAAATAAATACAATCATCTGTTTCGATGGATTAAATGGAAAGTAATCTTCGTTCGATATATCCAATCCATTTCGAAACGTTTCAATTGGATTTGATATAACATTACATTATATCATATTCTCGGCTTACGTATCTAATTATAAATTATCATTAGGGAAAATGCGATGACAAATTCTTCATATTTATAATCATCGAGCAAGCCAATTATGTATTGAATATAAATCACAAATACGTGGTACAATATTCGGTTGGCAACTAAGTTTATGCGGATTATGTCGATAGATTTTTATTTTAAATCCGCTATCACTTAGTTGCCGACCGAATATTATTCTGAAAATTCGTCGGCTATTTATAATTACTTATATAGTTATATATTTTTTTATTATATATATATATATATATATATATATATATATTCGGCGATATTTATAATTGGAACAATAAAAAGTAGTATACATAACTACGTATATAAACGAAAAGACTGAACTTTGTATTATTTCGAACGTCGAAATTTTCGTCTTTGTGAAAGCTGATCTCTCTCTCTCTCTCTCTCTCTCTCTCTCTCTCTCTCTATCTATCTATCTATCTCTCTATCGTTATCATTGCTTAAAAAAGAGGCATGTAAATTCGACCCCTTTTCCCAAGCGGTAATCCACGAACCCATTAAAAGCTGGGCTTTCGCATTTCGTGCAAAATATCTGTGGGGAAGATACGATGATGATGGTTGTAGTGGTGGTAGTAATGGTTTTGGCGGTGGCGTAGCGGGGGGAGTGGGGGAGGGTGGGCGGTGAGGAGGGGAGGGGAGATGGAGGGGAGGTGGAGGCGGGCGAAGAGGAGGGTGCTCTCGAATAAAAGGCAGAGTGAGCAGCGTTTCCAGTCAATAAATAGTTTCACGGTAGAACGAAGCTGCGAGACGTTGAAAAACACTGACTCTTCGAGACGGCCAATCAACGAACTTTTGGCAAATCATGGAGTGGAAAGGGAGAAAGTTGGGAGTGAGAAAGAGAAAGAGAGAGAGAGAGAGAGAGAGAGAGAGAGAGAGAGAGAGAGAATCGTCAAAGAAAGAACTTTAATGAGGATATCATCTCGTAGCTCGACGGGCCCTATTGTAAAAGGGACTACCCAAAAGAATTAGCGGGCGCGATCACTGAAAGGAATTATTTCGTTCCATTTGAGAGGAATCCTTTTACTTTTCTCTATTTGTTGAGACTGTGACTTTGGCAAGACGAGGCGCGCTAGCTATCCTCTCCCAAGACGCAGTATAAATGAGAGTGCTTTGAAATTACGATTCAATTAATCATTCGAATCGTACTGCGAATTATTTAGAAAAAGAGAGAGAGAGAGAGAGAGAGGGGAAAAAAGTACAATAAAAGGATATAAGACAGTTTTGCAAAACGATCCTCTTTGATCTCGTTAGTTATAATATTTCTCTTTTTTCTTTTCGTCTATTTTTTTTTTTTTTTTTTTTTTTATTCCCGACGACGTGTCTTCTCTAACGTTCCATGAAAAAAATCGTCGTGCGTTGTTTGATCCAAGAACAGTCAGAGAAACTAATTCGTTCGAGAGGATCATCATATAACCCATTTTTTGTTGTCATAGGCTAGGCTGCTACTTCGAATCGATTAATAAGTCGAATTTTACGAATTTTGTAGTAAAAAAAAAAAAAAAGAAAGGAAAAAAATTAGAACAACGTATGTATGTACATACAAGAAACGTTTAAATCGATGACCTCCCTCTCGAATTCCTCGTGGCGACAAATTACGTTACGTTAAACGAGAGAGAATTATATGTGTTGTTGAGTCCATGAATGATGAAAAGAAAAAAAAAAAAAAAAGAGAAGAAACGAAAAAACAGAGGAAAGAAAAAAGTAACCCGGAGAAACAATATCGTTAAGTAGTAGAGATTAGTAGTTATGTCGATGAAGTAATGAGAAAGGAAGGAAAATAAAAAATTAAAAAGAAGGAGAAGGAAAAAAGGGAAAGATGGATATAGATCGTGTTTAAAGAAGGCTCGCTATTCAAAGTATTAACATTTTTTCCTGTCATCCCTCAGGATGATGTTTTTCTTCCAGAGTTCCCTCGAGATAATGCTTTTTTTGTCTTCCTAGAAATTTCTGGAGGCAGCTCTCATTCATCTTCCACTACGTCGGCGGGCCTTCTCTCTCCCTCTACCTATATCACTCTCCCTCTCCCTCTCCCTCTCCCCCAAACACTCTCTCCCCCTTCTCTCGTATATCAAGTTTAACCATTGGAGAATTATTAATATAAATTACACAAATAAATTTATCCGAATTATTTTCAATTATCATCTGGCCGTATCTAATTTGTTTGCTCCTTCTGGCGGAGATAAAAACGAAAAAGGGAAAACGAAAAAAAAAAAGAAGAAGAAGAAGAAGATAAAAAGGAAAAGAAGAGAAAAGGAAAGAAAAAAGAGAAACCGGCTCGCGTATGTGTTCGACGAAACGAAGCGAGAAAAAACGAAAAATAATAAAAATAAAATATAAAAAATGAAAAAAAATTAAAAGAAAAAATATGAAGATAGGAGAGAGAGAGAGAGGGGGGGGGGGGAGGGAGAAACGAGGAAAAAGAAAGGATACCAATTAAAAGTTTTCTCTACGAGTCGTAGCGAGTAAAGGGAATGGCAGATCGTTGAAAAGCATCGAGAGTTGCTGCATCAATATTATCGGTAAAATTATTGTAAGAGTTAGGCCAGTTAGTTGTCAGAAAGTTTCTATCGCTAACTTTATTCGACTTCCATGCAATCAACTTTGTTAGGAACATTCGTGTTGCACTGGTAACTCTTTCTATCTCTTTCTCTTTCATTCTCTCTCTCTCTCTCTCTCTCTCTCTCTCTTTCTTTCTCTCTGTGTATCTACCTATCTCTCTCTTATTCCCTCAACTGTGGCGTTAATGCATCGCATGAAATGTCAAGTAAAGCGAGTATCCCCCAAAGCGACCTTTTCGACGTTACACAATCTCTGCTCGTCGCTGCAACGTTTCTATATCTTACAAACTTATAATTACAATCCATTAAAAAAAAAAAAAAAAAAAAAGAAAAGAAGGAAAGAAAAAAAAACCCATACATATCCTACGTTCGCCTCTTTTGGCAGTGATTAAACGTACCGTAACATACAGCAAGATATGGGATTTTAATCATTATTTAGCTATATATATATATGTGTATATTAATATTTTTTCTAGTTAACTTTTATTTTGAATGTATTCAATTAACAAAATTATATTTTTCTCTCTAATTATAAGTACGCATCTCTGGTGGCAATGGAAAAGAGTATAGAAATTCTGTATATTATTGGTTTTGTAGAGTAGCACTCATATAATATAATGTTTAATTTACAAAGTACAATAATGTAATGATCGTCCGTTAGATTTCATATGTGAAAATTTCTAACGCATACATATCTCTCGTACCATTATAAAATGCATGTATTATAAATATATCTATACGTACGTACGTACGTACGTATATATGTATGTATGTATGTATGTATGTACCACGAGTAAATGACAGCGATGTACAATATATTATCGTACATATCCTGTTTAAACCAAAATTTGACTTACACGCTTTAGACCGCCCACCAGAAACATTACGTATTTATCTACGTATTTACGAGCACGATTGTGCGGAATTATTTGATGATGAATATTTTATTCAGATGAAATAGAATGTAGATCCAAAAATGAGAAAAAAAAAAAAAGAATAAAAGAAAATATAAAGAGGAAAAAAGAAGCTGAAAGAAAAATTGTTGGTAATATTTAATTAATTTTATTCCTTGTCGGAGATTTTTCGGATATTAATTGCACGATCATACCATAGATAAACATTTAGATAAATTTTATATATCGAATTTCGAAATAATCTAGCGTATTAAATTGAACGGTTTGGGCTTATCATTTCATGGATATTTTTCTCTTTTTTTTTTTTTTAAACGAACGACGAATAAAATGTTATGAAACGCGTTTGCGTATCGGGACGGGAGGCATTAAATTTTTCTAGGAAAAAGTGGGTCGAATGTCCAAAGATCGCGAAACGAAAAGAGGAGGGATCTTTGAAAGTGTACGATATAAACCAACACATAAGCCTCCTCTCAATCTACCCACCCCCTCGACGTCTAGTCTTACTCTTACGCTACTCCCGAAGTGGGTTCGTGCATTTTCGAGATTAAAGCATTTACGAGGTATTCGTACGTGTGGATTTCTAAGTAAAGCGACTTTACCCTATGTGTTTGTGTGTGTGTGTGTGTGTGCATTGTACATATACATATATATGTATATATTGTATATACGTGACACTTTCAACATCTTCCATGTTCTTGGTTACTACCAAATGTATAGTGGAAACGATATTAAATTGTTATAACAGAAAATAATAATCTAATCGTTACGATATATATATTATATTCTGTAAAAAAAAAAGATCTATTAGATAGTGCAATAATATTAATTATACTATTTACTTCAGTATATTATATATATATAATATTATTAATAAAATAATATAATTAATCATAGTATATACAATATATTATATTAAAGGAAAATAAGATACGTGTATACACACACACACACACATATATATGTGTATATATATATATATATGTATATATATGTATATATATACACATGTATGCATGTTTATATTATCATATTATCCCTATCTATACAATACCATACCATATAATAAAATAATAAGATGCACATATATTAAAGTATAATTAATTATAATGTATACTATATTAATCGGTTAACTTATTTATCCATTATCCTGCCATGGAGAGCGTGCGATGCTCTCAGTTTTTCCGATACTAATATACCTATAAATATTATATTACTTAAAGTACATTCTTAACTACTTAAGAAGTTCCTCGCAATATGAGGTAAAAAATTATGAATTATTCGACGTGAGACAAAATGAAATGAAATTTTACATAAATACAAATACAACGTGAATAAATACGAATTAAAGATATCACCGGTCTATCGATAGTAATAAATATCTTTATCCATTTATCGTAAATTTCGTTTATAGAAATCATATGATACAAATTAATATTAATAACGGATATATCCATATAAAATAAAAAATACTTTAGAATATTATAGGTAGTATATATAAGCGAGTGTGTGCTTGTGTGTGTATGTGTACCTGTATTATCTATGTAGCTACGCGATGTGTCTTCTCTGACGTCTCAAGATCGAATGAATAAGACGACGAATAAGTGACGAATATAATTATCCTGTTTTTGTGTTATGTTAAGAGGACGGGTCTTCCGTTTCACCTCTGTATACTTAAACGTGAATGTACACAATCGTGTCATCTAAACGTATAAATCTAATACGATTAGTTCCAGAGAATAATAATTATTTCAATGACGAATTACGTTACTTTCGTTTTCCTTTCTTTTATTCCCAATGAAAAATACGCACGGATATTTTCTCTCTTGTCTCTTTTTTGTTCCTCGACTTTCTTCTTCGGTCTGTCTGTCTCTCGAAATAAAAAAAAAAAAAAAAAAAAAAAGAGAGAAATCCTCTTTCACTCTGATCTATGTATTTTTCATTGAAAAGAAAAAAGAAAATAATAATAATAATAATAATAATAATGATGATGATGATGATGATGATGATGATGATGATGATGATGATATCGCATATATTCTTTCGTTAGATGAAGATTTTTCCATGGATCAACGTTTGAATTTATCTTATCGTTAGATAAAACAAGGCTTAACGCGAAATAATACGAATACGTTTAACGTCCGTAATACGGATAAGAGAAAAGGTTTATGGTATTTTAAGGAACGAGAACTTCGTACGATACGTTTTCACGTATATGTATATAACGATAATATTAGAATCGCGTACCGTTAGTTAGGCGAATATTATACGCATAATATGTCCTATCGTAGAATCGTTACGCGTTCTCTCTGGTGTTACGCCAACAGTAGTCTAGTCCAATAAGATAAGTTAAGGAGTATATGTAATAGTTAACGTACTGGATCTACGCAATACTGTGTACTGAATATATGTATATATATGTTGGACGTGTATAATAGGTTAGAAGCGTAATTATACAGGAAGGTAATACATTCCAAGTAATATTACGAAGTGGTCTAGTTATACGGATAATCTTGTACACATAACTCGTTTCAAGAGTTTTCGAATTATATTTTTTTCCTCCTTCGTTTTCTTAATATCTCAATTTAGTGTTAACGTACTCTTTACGTCCTTGTATTTTCTTCTCTCTCCCTCTCTCTATCTCTCTCCCTCTCTCTCTCTCTCTCCTTTTCCTATTTTGTACTTTTAATTGTAAAATAATTCATTATCAATATCGAGAATCCAATAATTACCGATACGCCTTATTATTGTCTATCGTTCCGTTAAGACGAATCCAATTGGACGGTTACGATATTGAAAATATTTATCAATTAGTTCGTTAATAGCATACAGGAGAGAATACTTTCGTTCGTTTGTATACTTCGTTCAGATGATAAATTATTCGTCAGATATCAATCGAACGATATCTCCGATGGAACTGAGAAAAGAAAAGAAAAGAAAAGAAAGAAAGAAAGGAATGGAAAATGGAAAAAAATGTAAAGAGAGAATATCGTTAAAAAATCGTGCAAAAAATGATTTCGCGCTTGCTCGTTCATTAAGAAGCCGATACTGGGGGCTGGGGGGGGGGGACGCTGACCTGTACCTGTAAAAAAAAAAAAAAAAAGAAAGAATACGATACAATAAAAAAAGAAAAAAAAAAGAACGTCACGAGATTGGAAATTTTTTCGCTACGCAATATTCGCCGGATGGTCACGCATTTTTTTGATAAATAATAAATTACGAAACAAAAAAAATGGGAGGAAATACGAAAAAAAAAAAACAGATAGAGCGACAGAGAGAGAGAGAGAGAGAGAGTATCGGGAAAGTATCGGGAAAAGCGAACGCGTCGCTCTTGTAAATCGGTAGAACGACGAGTGAAGTGTCGATTGGAAAAACGAAAATGAGAGAACAGGCTTGTGGATCGGGCGATGGGAGGAGGGACGGGAGGAGGGACGGGAGGGGGGGGTGGTAGGAGGGCAGATTTAGCGTGAGCATACGAAGGCTATGCATCGTATATGAGGTCAGTGTAACGCGAAACAAGGCGTGGAAGAGGGTAGACGAAGGGGAGTAGCGGAGTGGAGGGGTGGGAGGGAGAGAGGGGGAGGGAGGGGAAAATCCAAAGCGAAAACGACGAGAAATGCCGCGAGTACCGAGAGACTTCGACTTTATCAAAAATTAAAATGCCTCGATAGCGTCAGACTAAAGTAGGGGAAGGAGACAAAGAGAGATAGATACAGGAAGACAGGAAGACAGAAAGATAGATAGATAGAGAGATAGATAAAGAGAGAGAGAGAGAGAGAGAGAGAGAGAGAGAGAGAGAATGAGTGGTCGGTATTTGCTACGATGTCAACGGGGAATTGCGATTTGCTTTTATTGTAGATATATCTATATATCTATCTTTCTCTCGTTCTCTCTCTCTCTCTCTCTCTCAACATTTTACGCAATTCCACAACAGAGTTTGTAATTTAGGTTGGTTGTTCTTGTCTTGTGCGTTCCCAGGTGAACGAATATTCAGGTTTCTAAAGCGCGTAAAGCAACTTTCGTTCGTATATTCACCCTATTCTATTTCTATCTTTTCTTTCCTTCTCTCTATCTCTATCAATCTTTCTCTCTCTCTCTCTCTCTCTCTCTCTCTCTCTCTCTCTCTCTTTAATATATTACTTTCCATCTTAGTTTCCTTCACCTTTATTCAACGAGTACATTCTTTTCCTTTTTTTCTTCCAATTTTTGTTTTGCTTCCTCACATTCATTCAATCCTATTGGATACAGCGCGAGTGAATTTGTGTGTGTGTGTGTGTGTGGGTGTAACTATGAAAGAAAGAAAGAAGGAGTAGTTAGAGTATAGTACAACGTTGAACAGAGGCATATATTTTTACCTTGCTTATGCTTGTCACGTAACTAACTCCAACCGAAATTTCACACTTGTGTCTTTATCGTCGTCTTTGTCTTTGTCTTTGTCTTTGTCGTAGTAGTCGTCGTCATAGTCGTCATAGTCGTTGTAGTCGTCTTAGTCGTCGTAGTCAGAATTTCGAGCGTAGTTACTTCAAGTATGATTCGAGTCGTGAGATTCGCATTTTGCCTTACGGCGAGTCGAGCCAGTTCCTTACGTACTGCTCACGTATGACAACGACGAAGATATCTCCCACTCGCTTCAATTAGTTTTAATTGACTTCATTGAATTCTCTTTTATTTTCTAATGTGAAATTTAACGGCGAGCATATGGGAGAATATCTATTTTGATTTACATTGTATGCGTGCATCTATGTATGTATGTATGTATGTATGTATGTATGTATGTATGTTGTACATACGTACGTATACGTATATATGTATAAATAGATATATTCATACGCGATACGTATTCGTATGTGATACGTGTATTCCATAGATCGTTTTTATGTAGATTTTCAAATTCGATTTTTTACTATATTTTCCTTTTTGCATACTCTATATTTTTCTTTTCGATGTAACAAAATTCGATAACGTCCGAATTCTACGTTGAAAATAAATTCTTTATATACTTAATAATATACAAGGATCTATATATTATTTCGTATTTCTTTTTCCTTTTATATATATATATATATATCATAAGGGTATACGGTAGTTTGGTCGAAAGGGTAAAAAAATCTACCCCGTTGATTAATATCGTCAATCTTTGACTTCGACGGATTTTAATTTTGACGTCACTCTGCGTTGAAAAAGAGAGAAAGGGGGAGAGAGAGAGAGAGAGAGAGAGAGAGGGAGGGAGAGAGGGACATAGAGAGATAGAGAGATAGAGATAGAGAATGTGATGTCATGTTGGCCTCTCGAGAACGTTCCATTCTTCTTTCTTCCCAAAGAAAAGATTCCCTTTTTACGAAAGTGCCACGAACGGAATACACATCCCATAAGCCGAGTAGTTTGCCGTAGAAGCGTTTTGTCAATGACATAGCATCCCGGTTTACTCCCTCTATTTCCCTCTCCCTTTTTCTTTCTTTCTCTCTCTCTCTCTCACACACACACACTCTCTCTCTCTCTGTCTCTCTCTCGTCGTGTCGGTAAAGTGAAATTCCATAGCTCGGCTTATTATCAACAACAACGTTTTCTCTTTCTCCCTCTCCCTCTCTTTCTTTCTCTTTCTCTTTTACACAAACACACACAAACACACACACACACACGCGCGCGTATATACACAACAAGCAAGTTTCGTCTTTTAGCACGAGTCGGCTAGATTTCCGAGATATTTTTAAGCCTACCCACGTCTTAGGCACGTACTTTGTGTTTATTGTAAAGTAAACTAACTCGTATGAAACGTCTCGCGTAATTCCTGAATTTACTGTGTAATACTATATTTGCGTCTCTATCTCTATCCTTCTCTCTCTCTCTCTCTCTCTCTCTCTCTCTCTCTCTCTCTCTGTCTAACTTTCTTTAGTAAGAAGGAAAACAGGATCTCGAAGGTTTCGTCTGTTAAGCTTTATCGTTTGTTATCCGTGGTTTATATATATATATATATATATATATATATATATATATATATATAGAGAGAGAGAGAGAGAGAGAGAGAGAGAGAGAGAGAGTTAGATAAAAAAAATTTTCGCCAACTCAGCAACGTGCTAGTCGATTCTGCTCGATCATATATATTGTATGTATACACAGCATACAAACGTTCATACATATGTATGAGTGTGTGTGTGAGTGCGTGGGTGTGAACGTGTGCATATTTGATATAGCAATGCTATAAGTTAATATATATATTTTTAAACTCCACACGCGATATTTGTAATCATCAATAAATGAAATTTAATTTGTTCGTTGAAGAACAACGTCCGACCAAAGTATAACTTCATCCCGAACTTCGTACGTGATGGAGAGATAGGGGACTGGAAGGAGGAGGAGGAGGAGGAGGAGGAGGAGGAGGAGGAGGAAGAGGATAATTATCTCTTTACGTTTATTAATTGAAAACCATCACGGCATTTGTTTCAAGCAATGTTAATATAATTAATTGATCGTATGATTGCGATACTCTTTCGATAATGCAAACAATTTCTCGACAAATTATAAACACAATAGGACAATCAGGACGGCGTGCATCGATGTGCATAAATACGTGCTTACGACGCGAAGATCGCTTATTGACGTTATGGTTGTCACGTGACGTATGTAAAATTTTGTATGTACGACTGTACGTTTCAGCGATTATATACAACGAATATTTATGAGTGTACAAGGTCGATGGAACCTTTTAAATTCATGTCGATTATGAAAATTTCGAATGGGAATAAATTTACACGATCTGTCTGAATTGGCGAAAATGAAATCTGTCTTTCAATTTATTTTTTTCGTTCGTTCTTCTTCGTTCTCTCTCTCTCTCTCTCTCTCTCTCTCTCTCTCTCTGTCTCTATCTCTCTTCTCACCGAAAGAAAGCGAAGACTTTTGATTTAACATCGCCTTCCCCAGTTACTGATGAGTTGGCGGGAATCCAGTCGGTCGAATCCCTTTTTCTAGAACATCTTGTCGCTATTGTGCTAACCTGGAAGCAATCTCAATAGTTTTAAATCATTTCCTCCTCGCGGCCTTCCACCACCATATTCGTCGAAGATGGGAAGTACATCGAGTACTTCGTTCTCTCTTATGCCACTTTTTTTTCTTTTTTTTTTTATCGTTTTCTTTCTTTTTTTTTTTTTTATTATCCTCAAGGAAACGAGTTTCGTGATTCTATATACGTGCTACACGTCGTACGTAAAATGAACGTTCATAAATCTTATTTACTGAGATGATTTCAAAGAGAGCGTGATTCCCGCTTTAACCCCTTTCGATATATGTGATTTTATAAAATTAC
>OU964969.1:5455542-5465542 GCA_918808275.2 Dolichovespula sylvestris
AAAATGAATTTCTAAATTCTACTCTACTTTCGAACACCTTCCTCGCCGATAATCGGAACGAAAAGCTTCTTGAAAAAATGTCTGTTCTTAATTTCTTACCGGACGTCGCATAACCATCGTTCATGAATGAAATTCCAATCGCGCGAATGTCGACAATTTTCTTCATCCTCTATCCTTTCTTTTCCCTTTTCATTATTTCTCTTGGAATACTTCGACGCTTCGTTATCAACGAGATAACATTCGCCGACGATCGAAAAAAAAATAAATAAATAAATAAATAAACAAACCAAAAAAAAAAGAAATAAATTTAAAATTTAAATTTAAAAACGATTCGAAATGTCTACCTGCATAATACTCTGCAAAGGCGAACGTGGAGACGAAAGTTTTTAAAAAAGGGAAGGATGTGGGTAGGGAGGGGGGGACGGGGCCGAGGAGGAGGGCGGGGGCGGAGGCGAGAGGTATAAACAAACGTAAGTACTAGAACTACGTAAGTAGCTGCTCCAGCATGTTTCCAAGACAAACGACGTTACTCTCTTTTCTCAGGATTGCATTCGTGAAATTGACGGCGAGCGAAAGAAAGAGAGACCAAAGGGAAAGGATAGGAAAGACAATTTGTTTGAAACACAGCCACGAAGTTGAACGTTACTCACGTCTGACGTATAACGCACTGCTTACTGAATTACTTTTGATACATAGAGGGAAAACTACATTTTCTGCGTAGCTTTTATTTACGACGACATTTCGTTACATCGGTATATATGTGTACATATAATATGAGAAGAAGAAGAAGAAGAAGAAGGAGAAGATAAAAAAAGAGAGAGAGAGAGAGAGAGAGAGAGAGAGAGAGAGAGAGAGAGAGAGAGAAAGAAAAAAAAATAAGGAAAGAAAGAAAAGAGCTAGAGAGAGGAAAAAATATATATATATACATTTATATATATATATATATATATATATATATATATATATATATATGTATGTATGTATCTTCTTAATGTATTCCATGATATTACTTCGATAGGATATATAAGTGTTAGTGTGGTAGACTTTTTACATCGTTTTGCTCGCAAACGTATCTCAGGGCTGTCTCATCAACGAGTGCAAGCTATCTTTTTCTTTCTCTCTCTCTCTCTCTCTCTCTCTCTTTCGTACTGGTACTCTTTATACTTAGCTATCCCTTTTCCACCTTCATCCCGACATTTATAGTGGCCTCTAGGCTTCTTACTGGCATACCAGACGAGGCTCTTCTCCGTCTCTTTATTTCACGGCTACCTGCAAAGATAAGAGCCCGCCTTGGAATAACGACTCTTTATTATATACGGTAATAGACGAAGTTCAAGCGCGGAACTTAACCACGGCACCCATTTTACGTTGGGATAAGATGTTTCCCTTTGCTTCGTCCATCGTTACGAGAAGTTTCCCTCCCCCCTCTCTATCTATCTATCTATCTATCTATCTCTCTCTCTCTCTCTCTCTCTCTCTGTCTCCCTTGTTGGTAGATACATGTAGTGCTTCATATTTCTTCATTTACGTTTGTCTACTTTTCTTCTCATTCTTCTTCTTCTTTTTTCTTTTACTTTCAATACCTACGAGACGTGATTTCATTAATTTTACACACACACACACACACATATATATATATATATATATATAGTGTTAATTGTTAATATTAATTTGACAGTATATAACTTCGAAATAAATTTTCTCTGGAATTTTTAGCTCAAAGTTAGAAAAAAATAGCACTATTGTAAAATGAGTATCAGAGGACCTTTCTAATAATGTGCCACTTAAATCTTATAATGATTATCATAATGTCGTATAATATGTACACATATATATATATATAATCTTATAATATAAATTACAATACAAAGCGTCTCCAAAGATCAGTATATCCATTTGATATCAGTTACGGTGATGACTTTACGACCGTACGAATTTATAAAAAAAAAAAAAAAAAAAATAAAGAAAAAGAAAAAAGGAAAACGATTATCATACATTCATAAAGACATATGTATTTCCGATGAAAATGAGTTTAGGTATTTTTAATGAGGAAAAAAAGGAAGAAAAGAAAAAGTTAATTGACACTTCGATTATTGTGTAATTAATGAATGCATTCTTTATCTTATTGTCGTATATCATTGTAAATACGAGATCAACGTACGATGAACACGCGCGTTTGTGATAAAATGCAAAATGAATGGTAAGTAATCCGAGAAAATTAAAGAAAATTCGCCCCCAAGGAATTTATTTCCTTTGGAATTTTCTACCCTAGATTCTCTTGGACGTTCATTTTTGCCGTGTCATCGTACACGACGAAGATCCGTTACTCTGAAATTTCACGTTAATAATTTACAAAGAGCATCTCCCGTCTTTTTGGATATTTCTTATGTAGAGTTCTCCCTGTAGTTCCCTTTGAAGATATAACTTATAAATTTCACAGATTTCATGGCCCGTTTTATCTTGCCCGCTTTACCGCAAATCCTTTTTCATTCGTGTTAATCATCAATGATACATGCTGCTTTTATGAAAGATTTATGAATCACACGGACATTCGAAATAACGATCAATTACTTTTTCAATGGCATTAAACATTGAAAAAAGAAGATGGTTTTTGTTTTGCTATTTCTTTTTTCTTCGATAAAAATCGACGAGTGTGGATTTCTTCTTTTCTTTTTTTTTTTTTTTTTTTTTACTAATGAAACACAAAGTGAAGTAGGATTTTCTTTTTGTTTTAATTAAAAAGAAAAATCATCACAAACCCTTGAGAAGCTTCGATAACGAAATCCGATCCGGTTCGTTCGCGAAGTTGAACCGCGGTTATGTGCAAATGTAAAGATCCAATAAACAGAAAAAAAAAAAAGAAAAAGAAAAATTGATACCATGCAAAAAGTGCTATGATTGTCGTTTAGTCGATATTGCGTATCGGTATGATATGTATACACAACAATGGGGAGCACCTGAATAAGTGGGAAACATTTGAGGGATGGTTTCGGCACATAAAAACAATGAATAAAAAAAAGTTAATATAAACTTATGCCCTCTTTTACTTTGTTTCCATGTTATATATATGCGTGTGTGTGTGTATATATATATGTATAGTATATTTATACGTTGTACAAATATCATACTCTATTTTAAAAACGCATGATAAATATTTAAAAAAGGTTTTGTCCTTTTTTTTTTCTTAATTTAAACACTTTAATTTTAACGAGGAAAACATTCGACGGCTCTTATTGGAAGGTCTTAAGCACATCTTTATGTTTGGTATACCATTAAAAAAAAAAAAAAAAAAAAAAAAAAAGAACAAAAAGAAAAAGAGATCTAATTTCACGAAAATTTCATTTCCGCATGTTTTCCATACGTTCACGTGAGTGTGTGT
Organism: Dolichovespula sylvestris; assembly: GCA_918808275.2. Lineage (NCBI taxonomy): Eukaryota > Metazoa > Arthropoda > Insecta > Hymenoptera > Vespidae > Dolichovespula > Dolichovespula sylvestris. The sequence continues at coordinate 5,458,922 of OU964969.1, forward strand.
GTGTGTGTATTTTTTTATTACTCTAACTTCTTCTTCTTTTTTTTTCTTTTTAAATAAGTCCTGTGTATACAGTGGTGTGTATGCCAAAGGATACTTCATAATAACATGCTCTCGTATAAAAATATTAATATTTTTCTCGTAATAAATGTGTTATCTCTGTAAAAGAGCCTGGGGTATAATATTTTCTCTGGGAAAAAAAATAACATCATATTTGGATTACCTTATAAGATAAACAACGAATCTCCGATATATTCATGAAAGTCGTGTCTCCTCCGACACGCATATTCGTTCGTGAAAGGATAGACGATGTAAGATGGGATTTACGTATATTACTTTCCCTTCCCTGAATCGTATGATCAAATCGAAAAGAAGGTCCAGGTTGGTTCCTATCCTCTCTACATTTGCCAATTTCTAGTTCGAACGATATGTAATAGAATTTACCAATGTATGATCAATGTTATCTAAGCCTTATTCGAATATATCTCACTGGCCAATTTATTTAATGTTTTCGAGACTCTATAGAGGGAAGAGAAACAAGAAAAAGAGAGATGATAACAATAATAATAATAATAATAATAATTATAATAATAATAATAATAATAACGTTGCTTATCTCAATACGTTAATACCTAATTTGTTTAATGGTACTGAACGAAAAAAAAAAAAAAACAAATAAAATAAATAATAATATTTCAATGTCATTGCTTTCGGTCATTACCTATCATACATAATAATATATATGTATATACGATTAATAAATATTTCATTAGTGAAAATAAACAATCAATTTTATATCCTCTATTTTTTTTTTTTTTTGTAATTATTCCAACACACCTTGATAATTAAATTATTAAACACTCTGTTATTCTACTTACAATCGTATAACAAAAATTGTCACAATATTATCAACGTTACGTCTTACTTACCTCCAATATGTCGCAGCAAAAGAGAGAGAGAGAGAGAGAGAAAGAAAGAAAAAGAAAAACAACAACAAAAGCGAAAGGAAAGAAAAAAAAAAGGAAATATATCGGAAAAAGATCGTCGATATTTGAAAAATGTCAACCGATCACCAAATCGCTTTATAACATACCATACGTGCCAAAGAATTTCCCAAGCAAAGAAAAGTCGGGTGAGGGAAGTTAGGGAAGCACGCTTTGGCATCGGTAGAAAACAACGAGATGGGTTGATTAAATTCAACCCCTGGTCTGAAACTATCCATCCCCCTGGCCCTCTGCACCCGGTTCCTTCTTCTCTCCCGTCTAACCACCCGGGTCTCTCCTTCATCCGCGCTAACCATCCCCTATCCTCGACACCACCGTCCTCGCGCAACACCATCCTCTCCCTCTCTCTTCTTCTTCTTCCTCCTCTTCTTCCTCCTCCTCCTCCTCCTCCTCCTCCTCTCCCAATTCAGAAAGTTCTTCCAAAGTGGAACGCGCGATGTGAGGCAGGCATTACGAGCACGCTCGGAATTATCGTGCCGATGGATTTTCGGTGAGAACTACGCGATACGTGTCTGGAGTATCTTGAATTCAAATTGAATGCGTTGCACGGCAGGAGCCATCGCGTGCAAAGAGAAAGACCACCCCTCGATTCGTATTAAGTCCAGGTAGAGGTAGCTAGCGTAGACTCGGGTTAGCTAGAAAGTCGAAACGTATGTATGTAAGTATGCATCTATGTATGCATCTACGTACGTACGTATGTATGTACGTATATACATGTATCCGTGTATGCATGTATCCATGTACTTATGTATGTATTTATGTACGTATTTATGTATGTATGTATGTATGTATGTATGTATGTATATAAAAACGTCTTCCCGCTGTTAGAACCGAGTCCGTTCGTTTCTCTTAACCGTAGCCTATTCTCTTTTCGAACTATGGCAGCGCACGATGGCCGTGCCATATCGTACGATACTCATTATTTTACAATATCTCGTCCAATTCGTTTATTACTTGGTAGAAATCCAACTGTTAAGGTTAACTACCTTCTATTATCCATGTTTATGCTCGTTTCCGCGAAATCGCGATTATATTCCGACGACAGGAAATGTCCGTAGATTTTGTTACGCGTAGATGCATGTAAATTTAATGGCAATGAGTAAAAGAAATTTTCTAACGATTGATAATTATACGTTTAACTTTCTATCGTATCCATGGAATTAGATCGTTCTACGATATTAATCGACATAAAAATGTTTTCCGAATAAAAATCGATGGAAAAAAATTTTTTTAATAAATTACTACCGACCGTCCGTTCGTGCCGTTCTTCGTTTAGATATGGAATACCGACAATTTTCAATGCAAAACGATTACTTTTAATGCAAAACGATATTTATATATGTGTATATGTATATGCGCATACATAATACAACGCTATATAGATTTATTTTAAAAACAAAACATTTTTCCCCGATCGATTTATCTACCGAGCTTTTAACATTTTTTATTAACAATCTTGTGACATTTCGCTCACCCCCTCCTCCCTTTCATATATTTCAGAGAAATTTTTTTTAAATGAATATTTGTATACACACCTACGCATGGTAAACGGAACGCTCGTTTACGAATGTTTCGATATTTCGTATACTTTTTCCCTTCCCCATTCTCTTCTTACTCTCCTTCTTCTTTCTTTGCTTTTAATTTTTCATGTAAAAAAATTCAAAAACAAAAAAAAAAAAAAAATTAATAAGAAAAAAGGGGAAAGAATAGAAACAAAATTAAGATTAAAATTCCAAGAGATATTCTCAAGACTAAAGTCGCATGCTCACAAAGGATTTAAATTATCCGGTATCGTGTTACGTTGAACGTTAATAATATAATACATTATTTCAACATTATGTTTCGCATAAGCTCCGCCCGTTTTATAAACTAACGAATTATTATGTATTATATACGTTACGTACCCTGCCATCATCGCGGAAATTCTATTTTAGTTTAGTATCGAGTGGCGAAAGCGTGTAAGATAATTAGGATAATCATTAATTACTCTTAAACTAATTAATAGTCGCAGGAGTCGCTGGAACTAACTGTGATTAAACGTGCTATGACGAATGCACCGGAATGATTTATCGTTGCGCTAATGTTTGCAGTTTCGAATATTCGAACGCATTGTTGGTGCGTGTATATACGCCACGTACTCAAGTATGTATTTGTAAATCGAATATACAATTTCCCTTCTTTTCTCTCCCTCTCTCTCTCTCTCTCTCTCTCTTTTTCATTTTTCATTTTTCATTTTTCATTTTCATTTTTATTTCCTTTCGGTGTTAACGAGTTCAAGTATCATTCAGGTCAAATCCTTTGTTGCCGGGGCCGCATTTATCATAAGGGACATATTAGGCGCAACCTGGGGCCCTCTTCGATATCTGTCGGATCATATTTTAAAAAGCTTTTTACTATTTACGGACAACTATATAAAAAAAAAAAAAAAACAGAGAGAGAGAGAGAGAGAGAGAGAAAGAGAGAAATAAAAAATAGTAAAAAAAAAGAAGAACAACAACGTAATATCACGCACAGATTGGCCGAAATCGAAGTGTCTATTGTTTAACATTAAACAGCTCTCTCTCTCTTCTTCAACTTTTTTCTCTACTTCTTTTCCCTTTCATTTCTTTTCTCTTTTTCTTATTTCTTTTATTTTTCTTTTTTACATTTTTTGTAAATCTACGTACGAACCGATTTATTTCCGTTCTTTTCTTTTTCTCTCTATTCGTGTTTTCCTTTTTTTTTTTTTCTATCATTTTTTCTTTTTTTACGCAAATATTGTATATACATACGTACAACAGAAGCGACGTCGTGTTTATTTTTATTTTATTGAAATGAATTGTTACCGGGGAAGGGATGGGAAAGGAAGGGAAGGAGAGATGGGTGGGTGGGTGGGTGGGAGGGGGGGTGGAGGAAATACAGGCGTATTTTTATCTCTCGGTTGACTAAAAAAAAAAAAAAAAGGAAAGAAAAAATGAAAGAGAAGAAAAAATAAATAAATAAATAAAAGACAAAAAATCAACGGACACGAATTTGATTGATCGAAATAAACAGACCCGTCGCCGTTACCCTCCCCGTTCCCTTTTGTAGGGCCCGCGAAAATGTAAACCCTGTTATTAAAGTCTGTTTATTGACTTTTCTACGGTGTTTCGATGAACATTTCTCTCTCTCCCTCTCTCTCTATCTCTCTCTTTTCCCAATTTAATAATAACGCATTGTGAATATGTCGAAACTCGATCTAAAATCATTTTCAAGTTCAATGTACTTAGATTCAAAACACCCGTATTTCTCTCTCTCTCGCTCTCTCTCTCTCTCTCTCTCTCTCTCTCTGTTACTCTTACTCTTTCTCTTTCTTTCTTTTTTCCCCTCTCTTTCCCTCTTCCTGTCTTTTAGTCTAACGTGAGAGCAAGCCGAAGTGACTCTTCAAGAATTTATGTGGGTCAGCTTTCGCTACTTCAATTCGTTCAACCTGTATGGTAGCTCGACCCGTGCCGTTTCATAAATGCGTTTCGAGGTTTCCGACCCTTCCTCACATATTCGCGTTCTATGTATGTATGTATATGTGTGTGTTTTGTGTGTGTGTGTGTGTGTGTGCATGTATGCTCGAGTTTGTATACGGACGCGTGTATCTATGTACATACATAGTTTTGTTATTTCACCTTTATGTTGACGTTACGATTACACCCCTGTACTATAATTCGCGCGCGCTTTCACTATAAGTATCCAACACACGTTCGTTTAACATAGATATACACATATAACTACTGCACGTAATAAAAGACTAGATTATAAAGGGATATAACTCGGAGAGCGGGGGTGGACGAGGGGGTGGGAGAAATCGTTTATTCACCAAACAAACAAAAAAAAAATAAAAAAGAAAAACAAAACTTAAACAAAGAGAAGGGAAAGAAAAATGAGAGGAGGGAAAAAGTCGACCCGTCGAAAAGTAAACATTGATGTTTCAGCGATATTTTCGATTTCGACGTGTACGATTCGATTCGTTTCCTCGAATTCGCATTGTATATCGTGAAAAATTTTCGATATCGAATCTGTATACGCAAATAGAATGCACTAGGCGAATGTATGAATGCACGTTGGGATATATTTTTTTCATTTTTCTTTTTCCCCCTTTTTCTTGCTTTTTGTTTTCTTTATTTTTTCTTTTCTTTCCCCCGTCCCCTTATAAGACAAAGAAAACTGCGAAGAGATAGTATGCGAGAGTTGACATTTATTATTCAATCCTTACGAAATATAGCACTTAAAAAGCGTGCACCCGAAGGATTCACGTCCCACTTCTTCCTTTTTCTTTTCTTTTTATTAAAACTTCGCGAAGAAAGAAAAAAAATTTTTAAAGAAATAACGTTAATGCGCGTGTGAAAAAAAAAATATATATATATATAAACATATATATACAACTACGGTATCGTAAATTCGTGTATTAAAAAAATTGATGAGGGAAAAGGAAGAAAGGAGGAAACAGAAGAAAAAAAAATTAAAAAGACGCACGAATGAAACCTCCCCCTACCCGCCCAAAACAGACCAAGAAAAATTATGCATACAATGTATTAAATATTCTACTCCCGTGAAGAAAAAAAAAAGAAAAGAAAAAAAAAAAAAAGAAGAAAAAAGATGAATCCGCTCGTTACTTGAAACTCTTTTCTAGTTAAAATTAAAGAAGACAAAACAAAAGAGAAAGCCCCTAAAAGAAAATAGGGAAGAGAAACGAAGCAAGGAAAGAATGAACGAGCAAACAAATTAGCTTTGTGCGTTTGCATGCGTGCGCGAGTGCGTGAGCGCGTGAGTTGGTGCGTATGGATAGAAGAGGATTACGGTACGAGATCGAAATTTATATGCAGTTTGTCGTAGAAATGCGTTTGCAGCTGACGTCGCGCCGGTTATGGACACGACTTGCGCGAAGTAACGACGTTAGCACTTGGCTCGATCGATCGATTCCCCTTTCAAACGCGTGTCGTATAACTTGAAGTGCATAGGATGGAACCATCCTCCTCCCGCCCGCTTCCCTCCCGCCAGGGTCCTCACCGACCGTCTCCCTCCCTCTCCCTCACCCCCTCTCACTCCCCCAACGACGAAAGACGACTTTCCCTTGCAACAACGACTATCGACAATGGTTAGGAAAACTCGATTCCAGACACCTACGAAGTTCCACCAACGGCCTCCTGATTTCATCGTGATTCCTTAAGTTAGAAGACGAAACGAATCGACACATTACGTTTCACCCACTGGGGAAATGCGCTAAAGCAAACTTAACGAATCGAAATTTTCAATATATATATGTGGTACTTGAACGAAACGCATTGTAAATAATTTTGAAATTTATGTTTATTTATATATATATATATATACAGGGTGTTTCAGCTAAAAAAGGTCGCCTAAATGTTTTCTTTGTTTTTTATGATACTTTGAATGGTTTAAAAAGAGGTATGTTATGAATAATTTATATATATATATATATATATATATATATATATATATAATAGTATAATATTATATATGTTATAGGCGGCCTACTTTAGCTGAAACACCTTCTTGTATATATGTACGTGTGTGTGTATGTATGTATGTATGTATATATTTTTTACGAATCAATTATACCGAGTTAAAGTTCAATTTTAAATCAATT
>OU964969.1:5470542-5483042 GCA_918808275.2 Dolichovespula sylvestris
AAAGTTTTCAAATTCGGCCGGAATCAACGACTAATAAAAGAGCTTATCGAGAAATCGTTCAATCGAGAATTCGTTGCAACGTAGAGATTCGTTAATTCTGAGTATTTAAGCGTCCACGTTTCAATCCGTTACGTACTCGAAATTATCCGAATTGTTAGAATACAGTTCGATTTATTCTCTTTTTTATTTCTCTCTCTCTCTCTCTCTCTCTCTCTCTCTTTTTTTTTTCTATTTCTCGTAAGTAACGAACTACGTTTGGAACTTTAATAACATTTGACAATTTTTATGACGCGATTTAGTAATAAGGATTGTTCCGTCTGTTCTCTTTTTTCTTTTTTTTTTTTTGTTATAACGCGTATACGTATTCGTAAAAAAAATATATATATATATATATACGTGTGTGTGTGTGTGTGTGTAAGTGAGTGAGTGAGCGTGTGCGTGTTAAAATTCGTCGAATCCATTTATCCTACTTTGAATTGTACGTGCTATAGGTATGTGCTAATGACAGCATCGTTGTTACGAAAGGGTCAACGAAAAGGGAATATATAATCGATAATTCTCTATACTCATCTTCGCAAATCGTACGAGTTATCTACGCTGATCAATACGAAGGACTGATATGAACGAGATGTTTATGTAAACACAGCCAAATGTGTCAAAGCCAACTATTCAACGAAGAAGAAATTTAATGTGATTGCGATTATATCGTTCGCCTCTATGAGAAAGAAAACGACGTGAATGAAGGAAATCATTGAAATGAGCCTAAGTTAATATACATAAATATATATATATATATATATACATGCATATATAGCTACATATATGTTATATACATATATATATTTCCATCATATACACGCGATGTCAGATATGTGAAAAAGCCTCGGCCTTGAGGAAAAGAGGATGTCTGCTTATCTTCGTATACTCGTCATTTTTATCATTTCTTTTGGTAAGTAATCATTTCTACGCTTCTACGTTCAATTTATTAGATTAGACTTTAATCCGACTATTATATATATATATATATTAATTTAATATGAAAATTCTTCAATACGAATGAAATTTTATTCCCAGTATAACAAATTAGTCAGACGAAAGTTAAGATATTTTATTCAATGGACAAAAATATCTTCGCTGACCAAAAATATTGAAACATCTTATATGAAAGTAACCATATTTTTTACACACACACACACACACACACACACATATACATATATATATATATATATATATATATATATCTACGTATAATTTAACAAACATTTTCTTTTCTGATTCAATAAATTAAAGACACGCACGGGTGAAGATCTTTTGTTCTTTATTCGTATTTCTTATCCGTGAAAATAATAAACGGATCATAACTAAATCATGTATTTCCTCTTGGCACATTTAGAAATGATAGAGATTTGTCAGCTAATTGAAAAAAAAAATATATATATATATTTAATGTACATATATACATATGCGAAATAACTTATCAATTAAACTTCTCGAACGCGATGGCATGAAATTCGAAATGAATAACAATTTCTATCGATCGTTTAAAAAAAAAAATTAAAGTAAAAAAAAAAGAAGAAAAAAAGAATGAAGAAAGAAAAAAAGAAAGAAGAAGACGAAGGAAGAAAATTCGTTCAAACAGAATATCTCGGCGATGTCTTCGTTAAGACTAATGCAGTCGTGGAAACAAAGTGAACGTGACACGATCGTAGAAATTGTTCGAATTTTTATTCGAGACAGAACGAAAAGTACTGATCGCGATGCCGGTCCACGTTCGTCGATTCTCGTTTGTGAATTCCAATCGAATATCGACTCGTTCGATCGACAAATTATACGGATATTTGCCGCATTTCCGAATGAATTTTTTCCTAACTTTTCTTTCATCGAAGTTAGTTAGAAAAAAATTCGATGTCAGAAAAATATTTGAAGCTAGAATTCACATTTTTATATATGTACGTATATCATACATTATATACCTACATATAAACGAACTAATAGTGGCGATGAAATTGCTCCAATTTCTTTTTCCTTATCGTATTAAAATTCTATTTTGAACCTAATCAAGCATAATAAATCTGTCTAGTCTAGACCGGTCTATCGGAGTTCAACATCAATGTTAATGAACTATCCTTCGATATCGATATCACCAATTTTAGAATCCTTCATTATCGATACATACGCCAAGACACGTTGGTATCTAATTCCTAAGGGTTGTATTACTTACCTTGGAACTTCGTCCGTTGGGAAGATTAGAAGTTACGGTCCATTAACGCCTTCGCTAAGATTCACTACTTTACGATAATGCACTTGCTCATTAACGCTACCGTGTATAATCCTACTACTGATATCATATAGATTATATTAAAACATCGAATATATTCATTGGCCATAATGACGTGTATTTTATTTTACTTCAATCCAAATTTTACGTTTATCAATTATTTATTTCCATAATGCAGATAAAATTTAAATATGAAAGATTTTTAATGGTGTTCGATAGATATCTCTTAATCCTTCATCCTTCTTCTTCCTTCTTTTCTCTATTTTTATTTTTATTTTTTCTTTCTTTTTCTTTTTTTTATTTTTCCGATACGAATTCACGTTTGCACTCCGATGACGAACGAGCGTTTCATTTTGAGTGAACATTGGAGTGATGAAAAAAATGATGAAAAGGAAAGCGGATCAAGAGCTGACCTCTAATAAATTATAAAAGTGAAAAAAAAAGAGGGGGAGGAGGGGGTGGGGAGTGAGACAAAAAAAAAAGAAAGGAAAAAGAGATCCGAGTACGACGACGAAAATTGGGATGTGATTAAATGAAAGGAGAGGGGGAGGGGGAAAAAGGAACGAAAATTAATCGGAAAGAGAGATAGAAACGAGAAGCAAAAAAAAAAAAAAAAAAAAAAAAATCGAAAAACGAAAAGAAAATAACGATCTATTATCGGAAACAATGGCGACGGCCTCGTTACAATGAGACTAATATACCTGTGCGTTTCGATTATAAAAAATTCACTGCAACAATACACTATAGAAATTTGTGTCTGTTCTCGCGTGTACGTAGATATGTGTGCACACATGCAAACGTCAGTATCACTATATTTCGCGTATTAATGATGATATTGGGATTGGGAGTGGGACGAGGGGCTGGGGGTGGAGTTGGGGGGGGGGGGAGAGAAGAAAAGTTCAGATACGACGACGACGACAACGACGACGAAAGTTGGATCGTGTCGAATGAAAAAAAAAAAATGAATGAATGAATAAAAAATTTTTTAAAAAGTAACAACGAAAAGAACAAACTAACTAAAGTGGTATAAATAAGAAGAGGAGAAAGAAGAAGAAGAAGGAGAAGAAGAAGAAGAAGAAGAAGAAGAAGAAGAAGAAAGAGAAACTATTATCGGAACAACGGCGATGGCCTCGTTACAATGAAGATAATACGTGTTTTGATGATAGGAATATACTAGAAATTCGTCGAGAATTTACGAGCAGTTATCGTCTTACGGCAGGTACTCCCCGTTCGTGCCAATAACTCGTCGTGAAAGGGGAAGGGGAGGAGGGGTGCGGAGAGTGGGGTGGGTAGAGAGGATAGAGGGGGTTGTCTGGCTGGTAGGTAGGTAGGTAGGTAGATTGGTTGGTTGGTTGGTTGGTTGGTTGGTTTGTCGGAGGTTGAGAACGCTAGGAAACGGAGGCACATTGTAGATAGTATAGTAGTAGGTGTAATAGTAGTTAGAGTAGTGGTAGTAGTAATGATAGTGGTAGTAGTTGTGACGGTAGTAGTAGTAGTAGTAGTAATAGTAGTTGTAGTAACAGTAATAGTAGATATATGTATGTATACAGCTCGTAAAAATAATTTCTTGTTTTCTGTTCGAAAATATTTCTCTCTCTCAATCTCTCTCTCTCTCTCTCTCTCTCTCTCTCTCTCTCTCTCTCTCTCTCTCTGACTCTCTTTCTCATTCCTTTCTCTCCTTTCCTTCGACGCCTATGGTTTTTATAAAGAGGTCCCACGGGTGGAAAAGCTTGCTGGAAGAGCTATTCCTTTCTTTTTCTTCTTTCTCTATTTTCTTTTCCTTTCCTTTCCTTCCCCCCCCCCCCCTCTCTCTCTCTCTCTCTCTCTCTTTCTCTCTTTCTCGTACTTCTTTCCTTCCCCGTCGGTCCTCCCCCTTTTCTCTCTCCTCTCACCGACGAGAAAACGCATAGGTACGTACCGACGTTATAACGTTGTGTGCTCATGAAAAAGGCTGCTGGATAGAACGGGAAAGGAAAGGAGACAAAAAAAAATATAAGAGAAAAAGAGAAGTAAGAAAAAGCGTAACGAGGAATAAAGGGATTGGTATGTGGATGTGGATGGGGATGGGGGCTGGGGAGGGGCGGTCCATAGAGAATTTAGGATCAAACGTTTAATGCTCTCGGTCGACGTGTTAACATCTCCCCTACCCACCCCCCCCCCCTTTTTTCTTTTTTTACTTCTTTTTCTCATTTTTTATCGTCTTCCATATTTTTTCTTCTCTCTTTTTTTCTTTTTTCTTTTTTTTTTCTTTTTTTTTAATACACTAACGTCTCGTGTTTAATCGCGCGTGTTACAAATACATTTACTACGAGAGTGCAGGGAGAGGGATAGGTAGGTAGCATTCCGGGGAAGAAAAATTCGTACGCTTTCGAAGAGAGAGAGAGAGAGAGAGAGAGAGAGAGAGAGAGAGAGAGAGAGAGAGAGGAAACGTCTATTTACGTCATCAAATATTTTCATCGTAGTCGCTAAATGAAAATTCCACGGTGATATTTTTAGTACGATAATTTCGAGCGCAGCATGAACGCAGCATTCCCATTCATTACCCATCCCTTCCTCGCGTTCGCGAAGGGACTAATAAATAGATTGGAAGGGGTTTGGGGTGGAAGGGAGATAGAAAAGAGAGAAAAAAAATTGTGGAAAAACAAGAAAAGGGAAGAAAGAGAGAGGGAGAGAGAATGAGAAAGAGATATATATAAATATATAGATAGATAGATAGATATATAGATAGATAGATAGATAGATGGATGGAAAGAGAATGAAAAAAGAAAGAAAAAAGGAAGAAGAAGAAGAACGGGGATAAAAATAGTAGTGTTGGGGAGGGGGGAGGGCGGTGGGTGTGTACGAACGAGAATAAACGAATTAACGGTTGGAATCGAACGAAAACTCGATCGAATCGCCAACTTGACACCGATTTTCTCTGTGAAAAAAAATTTCCCGTACGCAAATCCGATTAAGCTCGGCAGTTTTACGAATCAGCAGGATTAACCTTGTGCATCCTCGCTACAAAGAGTGAAAGAAAGAAGGAAGAAGAAGGAGAAAAAAAAAAAGGAGGAATTTAACGGGAAAGTTCGCGATCGATTAATATTAATAAAAATCGATTGAAAGACGAACGACGTGTAATTATTATTACGACGAACCGCGTTGACTTTCATCATTGGTTTCCTCTTATTTTTCTTTTTCTTTTCTTTTTTTTTTTTTGCCACCACCACCCACCCTCTCCACCTCCCCCATCTTTCCTATTAATCCCGATCGTTCGTAAAACTGACCTTGTCAATTTTTTTTCTCCTAATTCAATTCATTTTATTTATGCTTATATTTTTATCTCTCTCTCTCTCTCTCTCTCTCTCTCTTTCTATCTATCTGTCTCTCTCCTTCTATTTATTCCTCTTTGCTATTTGAACTATTACGTAGAAAATTAAATCACGATTGCAATTAATAAAATTAACGAACGTACACATTTCTTTCGTCGATCATTATAATCGACGAATGTCTAGTCAAGATCTGACAAAATTCTGAGCTCGATTATAATAATGAGTTATGGTATTGGTACTGTTTGAACGTCGTTATATTGAGTGAAAGAGAGAGAGAGAGAGAGAGAGAGAGAGAAAGAGAGAAAGAGAATGAGAGACCCAGAAACAGAAAGAATAGAGAGAGAGAGTGAAAGAGAGAGAATAGAGAGAGAGAGAGAGAGAGAGAGAGAGAGAGAGAGAGAGAGAGGGAGAGATAGCGATAGAGAGATACAGAGATAGAGAAATAGAGATAGAAAACGAGAAGAGAATGGGAGAAGTGGCCGGATTAAATTCTCTGACGAAGCGTAAGCGATCGATCGATGGAACCGGCGATGGTGTCCGGTATCGCTTTGTTTTTGACCCGCCGGTAATCTATCGTTGTCTTCTGCCAATATCACTACGAGCAACATCCGAAATAACAAGAGAAACGGCCGACTACTTTCTCTAGTTCTCGTCACCATGTCGGCCCTCCCCCCCCCCCCCCCCCACACCCTCTCTCCCACTTATGATTTTCGAGAGCTCTTCCGGTTGGTTAGACAAATAATGATTACCCTAGGTCGTTGACCTAGTAACTGAGAAACCTGGGTTTTATCCTGTAACCCAGAAAATTTCATCCATCGTCATTATTTTCTCGCGATTTCTTTCTTTCTTTCTTCCTCGCTCTCTCTCTCTCTCTCTCTCTCTCTCTCTATCTCTATCTCTATCTCTATCTCTATCTATCTATCTATCTGTTTCTTATTCCTGGTCTTATTTTTCTCTTTTCTTTTTCCTCTTCTTCTTTTCTCTTTCTTTCCTTCCTTCCTTCCTTCCTTCCTCCCTTTATTTTTCCCGATCGACAGGGCAAATTCCTAGGACGAGAACCCGAACGAGCCCGATATTCTCCACAAAATCTTTCCGTAAGATTTTCCGTTCGTTGAATCTAATCGTTGGAAAAAGTAACCACCCACGCGTATTTTTCGACGGTCGCTGAGACGGCACACACACACACACACACACACACACACACACACACACACACACTTCTCGAGAATCTTGTTCCTTATTTATTTTTTTTTATTTTATTTATTTATTTTACTCTCTTCCATTTTATTTATTTATTTACTTACTTACTTACTTACTTACTTATTTATTCATTCATCTATTTTTTTATTTTTCCTTTTGTATTGAAATAGACATTGTTTAAAATTAATATTGCGAGGAGAATCCATTTGTTCAAAAGGATCCTCTATACCTTTGTCTCTATAAACTATAATATTATATATTACTATACATTCATTACAATATATATATCATTTACTGTATATTAATTCTTATAATCTTCTTTTTTTTTTTTCTATCTAATAAAAAGAGAAATGATATTATGATGTATATCTAATAAACGATAGCGACGCCATGGTGTTTATATAAAGCTTCTAACGATCTCCTAATAACCGTTCAAATTTATAGTTTGCTCTTTGATTCTATCGTCCCTGCTTGAAGATTAGCATTTTCTCTTAATCCTAATGAAGCTATATAAACGTGAATGCGAGACTATACCTAGTTGTAGGTACTTTCTCTCTCTCTCTCTCTCTCTTCTATATATACTTATTCCTATATATATATCTCTCTATCTCTATCTCTCTCATACAATTACTCGATCAACCGAAAGCAATAGGATTCCATATAACTGTAAGAAGCTTCTCTGCGACTTGAGTCTTTAGACTACGTTCGTCGCTTAATGTGGAAACTTGAAACGATCGAGAACTTCCTCTCTCTCTCTCTCTCTCTCTCTCTCTCTCTCTCTCTCTCTCTCTCTCTCTCTCTCTATCTATCTATCTATCTATCTATCTATCTGTCTCTCTAGGCATTTCCCAAAATTCTATCCTCCAGCAAATGTGCTTTCAGTCGATCGTTGTTCAACGGCATACTACCCGTATCCATAAGGGGCGGCGGCGTACATACTAATCAGGCACGATTCAATACCATAATTTCATCTTAACGATTGCATTCGGTAAATTCATCGAGACATTGGACCACCCCGGTTAACTAATTATTATTAAAATCCTTCAGGAACTATCGTATTGAATAACGTATATAATCTTTATTATTACTATTATTATTATTATTATTATTATTATTATTATTATTATTATTATTATTATTATTATTATTATTATTATTATAAGATCCGTTTAATCCATACACACACACACACACACACACACACACACATATATATATATATATAAATATCACGTTGAACTATTCTTTTATTTATAATACATTATTATCGTCGGATTTAATGACCCTATTTAATAATGCATATACTTCCCGTTGAAAGTTTATTTTATTTTATTTTATTTCTTTTTTTTTTTTTTTTTAATTTCCCCTTCGCCAAACTGATCGTTAGCCATTCGAACCCGCGAAACTTCTCGCTCCTTTTATTTCTACCCATTCGAATAACGTGAAGCTAGAATGAAGGAAGAATGGAATGAAAGAAGGATAGAAAGATCGGAAGGAAGATAGACAGAGAGAAATAAATAAGGAAGGATGGAAGGAAGGAGAGAAAAGATAAGAAAAGGAAAGAAAAGAAAGAAAAAAAAGAAAGAGAAAGGAAGTTCTCAAACTTTTATACTACTGATCCAGGTAATCTATTGCGACCCTTCGACATCCAGACAACAAAAGAGACGCTTTTAGGATCGTACAAGCGAAAAGGCGAATTCCCTGTAGTCGCCAAAACTCATCCCCCTCTACTCTCTCTCTCTCTCTCTCTCTCTCTCTCTCTCTCTCTCTCTCTCTCTCTCTCTCTTTATCTATCTATCTATCTCTCTCTTTCTCTATGTTAGTCTGTCTGTCTCTGTCTATCTCTCTCAGTTCCATAAAGTGATCCTCTGTATACATGGTTTGAGACTTTTTCCATGTTGCTAGTAAGAGAGAGACAGAGAAAGAGAGGGAGAGAGAGAGAGAGAGAGGGAAGTAAAGAGAAATGTTCTCTCGTTATCGTTCCAATTGCCATCGCCAAAAGTTTCACCGATCAAGCCATCCTTATTTTCTTTCTTCCCCATCATTTTCTTTTTTCTTTCTTTTTTTCTTTTTTTTTTTTTTTACAGGGTATCCCGATCTTTCTTTCTAAATCGCGGTTGGGACTCGTGAAAACGTGCTTTTCGATAACCAAACGAAAAAGGGAATACAAAGACAAAGAGGGAAAAGAAAAATAGAAAGGGATATATATATATATATATATATATATATATATATATATATATATATAGAGAGAGAGAGAGAGAGAGAGAGAGAGAGAGTGAGAAAAAGAAAATATATGTATATATAAAAAAAGAGATAGAGAGATAGACAGAGACAGAGACAGAGAGAGACAGAGGGGGAAAATTCGCAAGGCAGGAAACGAAGTTGGCTTGAACCATTGGAAAGAGCAGAGAGGGATATATGGGGAGAGAAAAAGGGGTAGGGGGAGATGAGGTCGGCCAGTTAACGGTACCGCAGGGGACGAAATAGGATTCTGCGGTGGCCGGCCAAATTCGCCGCTGTCCTTCACTGTCCAGAAAGATCTTTCTGCTTCTGGGTCGTAACAGACGAGCAGTGGTAGCACCTACCCTTTTCCTCTTATTCTTTCTCTTTAACGTATATATACATATGTGTCTATATACAAACACACACACGCGCGCGCGCATATAAATAAGGATATACATTCCTACAGTGGGTCCTACATATTGTGAAACACCTTGTATATATGTATCTCTCTCTCTCTGTGTGTGTGTGTGTGTGTATGTGTATGTTGAACCCTTTTGGCTTCCTAGGTGAACTTGAAATAATTATAACGTTTGCCAAAACCATTTCGACTTCCTTTTACTTCTTACATGTTGATTTTTGTTTTATAGAAGAAGAGAAAAGAGAGAGAGAGAGAGAGAGAGAGAGAGAGAGAGAGAGAGAGAGAGAGATTATTCCTGAATACTGTTATATACATCTTATATACATAGTTGGTAAGATAAGAGGTCGTCGATAGCATCGTTTGGTGAAACGTGACGATGGACACATCTTCAAGAGATGAAACGAAGCTTTAGTTCTTAACTTGTATACCAGAAAATCCTTATTCTCTCTCTCTCTTTCTCTCTTTCTCTCTCACTATCCTACGATAAAGACATAGTTTGTCTAATGTAATAATATGATAACAGTGATAATGTATTTTCTTAAGTAACCACTCTAATATTTTTTCATTGAAATTTCCGATGTCTGATCGAATATATTTATATATACCTATATATATATATATATATATATATATATATATATATATATATATATTTTTCTTTTTACATATATCAATCGTTTTCTTTCTTTTTCTGTTCCGTAATAAAACAAAAAATTACTAGAAAAATTCACGCGTTATAATCGTTATATTTTTACCTTATATTTTTTCTTTTTTTTTTTTTTTTTACAAGCAACGAATCCAATGAAACATCCTAACCGTCCAATTCCTACGTTTATTTTCGAAGTATCTCGGTTATATTTATAGCTTAAAAATACATTTGGCTTATATACGTATATAAACACACATATAAATACATACGTACGTATGCATGAACGGATTATTTTGTTTCCTAATAGAAAATTTATCGGCAATATTGACGCGTTATGGCCATTGTTATCGTTGAAGTGTCATCGTGAGAAGATACTTGTCATTGATATTACCTGACTATTCTTAAAGAGCATAAAAACGGGCAGACAATATAAATGTACGAGGAGCACTTAAACGCTTAACATTGTGACTCTGCGTTAAACTCGATAATAAAAACTGTCCACGTCCGCGAAGACGTTTTCCACGGTGATATTTATGCATCGAGAATAAAGACATCGCCGCATTGTCCGTCTGTCTCCTCCGTGTACGTGGGCGCGAGCGCATATTTGTGTGCATGTACGAGGTGAGTTTATGTTTTTCAATGGCGACGTCGTTCCACTTTTCTACGAACGATATTCGAAAGAATGAAAGGAAATTCGCTTTCGTAACGGTAATCATCGTTCATGAAACGATAAAAAAAAGAAAGGAAAAAATAAAGGACGAAAAGAAAGAATGAGAAAATCAGAAATGAGCGGAAGAAAAATGAAAAAAGCATCCTGTTCATCTCCGTTCGCGTAGGGATGACTTCAAAAAAAAAAAAAAAAAAAAAAATGAGTACAACTTCCGCGTAGTTATCTTTCGTGTTTTCGTACGACTCTTTCTTTCGTGGGCGACGTTTTCGGTTTTCTTTTTCTTTCTTTCTATCTCCCGTTTTTTTCTTTTTTTTTTTCTTTTTTCTTTTTCTTTCCTTTTAACAACACCAACATCGAAAAGGGAAACGAAAGATAAAGATAAATAGCTGAATCAAGGGGGATTAATTCTTGCTTTTACCGATTTCTGATTGCATTGTTTGTAAAAAAAAAAAAAAAAAAAAAAAAGAAAAAAAAAAAGCTTATATACGTACGTTACGTGAAATAGCAATTTGATGAACGATCCAATCCAATTCTTTCTCTCTTTCTTTCTATTTTTCACCCAGGCACAGACAACACACACACACACACACACAAACATACAGAGTAACACAAAGGAACACGTAAATAATATCCTATCAACGTTATCGAGTGATTCCTTAATTTATTCACCAATTTATCTCAATGCAAATCGGGACGGCTAATTATTCAACGATAAAAACAACGAAAGAGAGATAAATAAAGAAGGATAAAGTGTGTTGGATGGAGAAAGAGATAGTGTAGTCAGAAGGCAAACGGATAGATAATTGTTCAATAGTAAGGACGGTAATTGAACATGATAATAATTAAAATATCCGAGCTTCTATCTCTCTCTCTCTCTCTCTCTCTCTCTCTCTCTCTCTCTCTCTTTGCGTTAAATGTACGTCCCCGTTATCCCCATCGAATGTTTGTAATCGTTGAATTTAATATTAAAACTGTTAGCAGCAAGCACGGCCGAAACGAATTTGTTGTTAACTGGGCCAGAAATCGGATGATAGTGGTGGTGGTGGTGGTGGTGGTGGTGGAGAGGGGATGGGAGGGGAGGGTTGGAAACGTCGAATTTAAAATGCAGATGTAAACAGTACCGCTAAGTATTCCTCTCTAACGACAAGCGAGCGAGCCAGGGCTAACGGCTCTTGTTCGTCGACGACGTTCCTATCTATGAAATTACTTCGGTCATTTTGAAATGTTCCAGACGAACGAAATGAAACGTTCAAAACTTCATTCGATGCTTAAAATATGCTAATCCAACCGTATTGCCGTTCAAAATCTTAATATAAAATAGTTATATAAAATCGTTTACGTATTATACACGTTCGTGTATGTATACGCGTGTGTGGTACGTCGAGTGTGAGTAAAACGAAAAGATTTTATATAAAAACTTATGAGCGCCGAAAAAAATTAAAGAGAGAGAGAGAGAGAGAGAGAGAGAGGGACGGGGGCGGTGGGGGGCTGGGCGGAGGGTTGGGATGGGGTGGAGAAATTTTGCGGATGAGTATTTTTTTTCACTCGAAAAACCACTCATCGAAGCTTCCATTAGTCGTTCGAACACAATGTAAGCACTTAACGAAATTGACGTTACCGTCGAGAAGAGTGGTCCGTTCAGCGAATATACTGACGGCCAACGTAATACGATATATCGCGTTTAATCGTATAACGAGGGAGTAAAACCGCACCGGGGGTGTACTTTGACGTTGCGATTTATTGCA
>OU964969.1:5488042-5495542 GCA_918808275.2 Dolichovespula sylvestris
CTTTTTCATTCGATTATCTCCAATTCCCATTGTATTGATTCGTAAACGTGTAATCCTTTTATTTACGATTCGAATCAACTTTAATTCGATAGGATTACATCATAATCCAAATTCTTCGGTTTTGATCGTTTCGACAGCTCTTGCGTGGATCGATTCGTGATTTTTTAATATGATATATTATGATAAAAATTCGATATTTTTCTATATGACAATATATGTTTGTGTGTGCGTATCCGTGCATGCGTATACGTATATATATTTATAATCGTTACGAGTGTGTCGGCTAAAATAACAAGAAAATGGCCGATATCCGACGAGCTGGGGGAATCGGTTCGATAATTTCTTCGAACGTGACCGATTTCATCCGATGACACGCGGATTCCTATGGAATATCGGCAAACAATGGTGCGACTAATGGCGATGACACGAACGCATCATCTCGAGAACTTACGCCGTATCCGCCAGCGCATTGAGACGGGACAATGCGAAATCTCCATGGTAACGTTTTACCGTCGAGTGAAGTCAAATCACCGCAAATTCCATCTCTCCAAATCCTCTATCTATTTATCGATCTATCTATCTATCTATCTATCTTCTATCTGTCTATCTATCTATCTATCTTCTATCTGTCTGTCTATCTATCTTCGAACATAACTATCTCTCTCTCTCTCTCTCTCTCTCTAATAGTTAGTTAAGAGGAGCAATCATTATTTTTTCCATTCTTTTTTTTTTTTTTTTTTTATTAAATATTTCTGACGAGGATTTCTTCATTTAAAAAATAAATCATGAATCCCATTCAATAGATTCACATGACAGTTCGACCGTAGTACATAAGTGCATGCAACAATTTATAAAATTAATTTATCTATATTATATAATGTATGCACACTTATTATATTAAATTTTTATAAACTATTAACTCACAAGTCAGATACATTTGAAAACTATCTTCTGCTATAAATATATTAAATTAATAATAAAGTTAATATATATATATATATATTTATTAAAGCACACTTCATTAAAGTATATATAAACTAATACAGAATTTATAGTTCGTACAATGTATAGATAATTAGTATAGAGAGAGAGAGAGAGAGAGAGAGAGAGAGAAAGAGAGAGAGAGAGGGAGTGGGTGAAAGAGAAAGAGGGAAACAGTAATAATTTAATAAAGTAATGATTAAAGTCGATATCATATTCCATATTAACTTTCGTATTAATTATAACTAATTATTAATTCAACGCACAAAAATCAATATAAAATCGTTCTATAAATGATGAATATATCGAATTGATAATAAACTTACTCCTCATTCTATTTTTATTATAATTCATATCAAAATCATTCTACACGCACGCACGCGCCCACGCTGTACCAAAATACTAAAATCATGAAAAATTACAATATATAATATTCGCGATTATTATCCTTATTATAATTCGAAATGGTTCACAGTCGATCGAACTGTGCTTTCATCGAGCTGTCTGTCTGCCTTTCGGGAGAACGCGAGAGAGGAAAAAAGAGAGAAAGAAAAGAGAATAATAAGAATAATAAAAAGAACAAAAAAAAAAAAATAAGAACAGAGGAAAAAAAAATGAAGCAGCAGCTTTAAAGGACATTTTCCGTTCATCAAGAGAAAATTCTCTCTTCCTGTCTTTGAGTGAAAATAAGAAGATGGACAATGATAAAGGATAGAAGATAGAGGAGGAAGAAAGGAGAGGGGAGAGGGGAGAGAGCAGAGAGGAGGGAGAATAAGGGGAGTAGGGGAAAGTAGGATAAGAGAGGAAGGAGGTAAAGGAGGATGAGGAGGAGGAGGAGGAAGAGTTGAAAGCGTCCGAGTTACCCTCTTTTAATCTCGAGATTTAATTCCGCGTTAGGACGGAATTGGTACACTGCGTCGGAGAAGTAGGCAATAAACGCTCACCACCCTTTCTTCCTCTCCTCCTTCACCCCCCTACTTCCTCCTACTTCTTTCTTTCTCCTACCACCCCCTTCCACTCTCCTCCCCTCTATCCTTCTCTATCCTTTTTAAGCCACCAGAGAAGAAATCGTTAAAGCGGTAGTCGATGGAATTTTCTAAGTAACGTACTTAAATGCATTTATTGATACTTCAAATGATAATAATACTCGATTAACAAGCCATATTTATTGCTCTTACTTTTATCTCTTTCTTTTTTTCCTCCGTTTATCTTTTTCCTTTCTTTCTTTCTTTCTTTCTTTCTTTCTTTAGTTTATTTTACCTTGTTAGAGATCTTTCTATTTCTCACTTTTTTATTTATATATATATATATATATATATATATATTTTTTTTTCTTTCCATTTACCCTTCCCATCGTGACGAGTAAAAAGAAAACTGCAGGACGTCATAACAATGGATGATCGATCATTCGTCATTATTCGTTATCGATTTTATCGTTGGTAGAAATCGATGATTAAAATTTATTTATTTTTATTTTTTTTCTTTTCTTAATAATTTCATTAAGACTCATCGATGGTGGGAATGGGAAAGCTAGACGATAAAAAAGAAAAGGAAAGAAAAGGGAAAGAGAGTAATAAGGGATTAAGTCGACGGAGCAAAAGAAGTGGCCCAAGTTTTCGTTTCCTCCCTTTAAGTTTTCGATCGGCGATAAGGAAAAAAACTTTTCGCGATTACGTTAAAATCGTTCAACGTGCGTTCAAAAACGCATTGTTTATGTACAATATATATATATACATACATATATATATATATATATATATATATATATATATACATTTATACATATATGCATGCTTTCAGCATTCACTATACCGAAACCTTCAACTTCATTAACATACTTTTTCGTATGATCCCGCGCGAAAATCCATATAACCGAGTGAATTACGTAGGCTACCTCATTACCAACTTTGGAACGGAAAAGAAAGAAAAAAGAGAAAAAGATCGTCGAGCGCAAAATGGTTCCAATCGTTAAACAAAATTTTACCCCTCTCTTCGGGTTTACGCAAAACTAAAACTAAACTAAAACTAAACAAATTCTTTAGCACGATATAACACGAGTCCGTATATCAAATCTCTATTGGACTCAATTAACTGTCTAACAAATATATATGCGTTTTATTTTTCAAATTTTCTATCTCTCTTCAAACGTCCAAACTTCCTCTTTCAATTTAAACCGATAAACGTGATATAACTTTGATATTAATAATTATCGAACGAAATCAATGACAACATTTTTATATCATCCCGCCGTAAACTTCCATATCAGAAAAATAATAACGCCTTCGATATTATTCCAATAAAATCATAACGAAAGATATCGCGAAGTGGAACGTCCGATAATTATAAAAATCAGACACAAACGTTTCTGAGACATACAATTTTCTAAGAAAAAAAAAAAAAAAAAGAAAAAAGAACAAATAAATAAATAATTAAAAATTTCTATATTATTTCTCCCATAAATTATTGCGAATTTAAAAATGTAAGATAAGGTGCATTAGAAATTATTAGATGTGAGCATGATAAACCGACGTTGAAAAGTGTTATCTTAAAAGAAAAAAAAAAAAAAGAAAAACAAAAACAAAGAAAAATGTTAACAAAAAGGTCGCAGCTACTTTTTTTTTTTTTTTTTTAATAACAAAATTTCTCAATCGATTGAATCAAAATGCGATAAAGTATTGTTTAATACGTTCAAT
This sequence comes from Dolichovespula sylvestris, assembly GCA_918808275.2. Lineage (NCBI taxonomy): Eukaryota > Metazoa > Arthropoda > Insecta > Hymenoptera > Vespidae > Dolichovespula > Dolichovespula sylvestris. The sequence continues at coordinate 5,491,717 of OU964969.1, forward strand.
ACCATTCGACTCGCTATTTATCGTTTCCCGATGAATTGTCTCGTTGTTTGTCTCGAAAATTAAAAGGACTATCAACGACAGACGAAAAACAGGGTTCCTACTTCGATCGATGCTCGACAAAGTATTACTGCCGTTCTAAAGATATCGGCCGATAAAACTAAGTTTCCAGTCCATTAGCCGTTCCTTTGCTTCATCGATTTTAAATAGAGGAGGCTCTCTCTCTCTCTCTCTCTCTCTCTCTCTCTCTCTCTCTCTCTCTCTCTCTCTCTCTCACTATCTGTCTGTCTTTCTTCTCGGTAGTCGAGTAAATCGATAGGACGCGCGTATATCCGTCATGGCTCGGATATTTCATTTAATTATTGCGCCGAGTATTGGATTGCATTGTAAAAATATCTTTTTACCTTGCAATTTCTATATTTGCCTTTAATAATAATAATAATAATAATAATAATAATAATAATAATAATAATAATAATATTATTATTATATTATATAATAATATATAATTTTATATATATAATATATTATATAATATATATAATATATTATTATATATAATATAATAATAATATTATTATTATTATTATTATTGTTATTGTTATTATTATTACTATTACTATTACCATTATTATTATCGAGAGATTTCTCATGTGTAAAAATCGTGAAAAAATGAATTTCATCGAAAATATTGCAAATCGATATAAAAATAATAAGGATTAAATTGATTCATCATCCATTTATACGATTCAATTTTAATATTATCCGTTATTATTGTTTCTATTATTATTATTATTATTATTATTATTATCGAGAGATATTATCACGTGTAATAATAATCGTGAAAAATTAATTCCATGGAAAATATTACAGATCGATCGTAAGTGCGATTCATCCCCGTTCGTCCGATTATACTGCAGCGATATTACAGTATTCGTATTATTCTTATTATCATCGAGAGTACTGCCGGTATAAAAAAAAAAAGAAAAAGAAAAAGGAAAACAAAACAAGAGTGAAAAATTTTATATTATTTTCCAATCGGAAATAATTCTCACGTCGATACAAAGAGGTGTAACGTTACATTGCTACTCACGATACTACGTACGAATATAAATTTAATCTCGTGTAATATCAAAGTGATTGATACCTACGAGATGTTACGCATACGAAAAAAAGGAAAAAGAAAGAAAAAAGAAAAGAAAAAAATTTCTTGTTACAGATATCATGGGTGAGACATCGAGACGTACACTTGTTAACGGTCGGTCGTTACACTTACACGAGCGATCAACGTTTCGAATCTATACACTATCCGCATTCCGAAGATTGGACTTTGAAGATACGATATCCACAACGTAAAGATTCCGGGACTTATGAGTGCCAAATCTCGTTGACACCACCTATAGGACGTATATTACATCTGAACGTAGTCGGTGAGTCATCAACAATGACAAACAACAACATATCGATATCCGTAATAGAATTTTGTTTATTATTATTATTACTTTTCTTTATTCTCTTTCCTCCCAGCTCCCTTATTTTTAAATCTCTTTTGCCAAAAAAAAAAATAAAAATTACGCAAAAGAGCAAACGAGCAAACGCAACAAACGATATATATATATATATATATATATATATATATATATATATATGTATGTATGTATTACTCGAGATATTTAGTTTTGCTCTTGAATTGATGAAAAAAAAAAAAAAGAAACAGAAAAGAAGTAGACACATCGTAACCCATTTACGGATAAGTGTAGATCGTATATATTGTAATAATATAAGAAAGAAAATTATATGACGGCGCAAATAATGAAATTTTTACGAATCAAGTATCTCATCGATCGTTAAACTTTCATTTTCAGATTCAATCACCTTCATAGTCGGAGAGCCAGACCTTTTCGTTAACAAAGGCAGTACGATCAATTTAACTTGCGTCATTAAATATGCTCCGGAACCAACACAGACAATAAACTGGAGCCACAATGGAGAAGTAAGTCTTTCATGATCCTATGTACAATTACGTTAATAATGAAAATTTCGTGTCGTTAAATATTTTCTAATAATTTTTCTTCAAAAGGAACGTTAATGTAAATGACGCTATCGTTATCACGACTAAACTACTATTATATACTTGATTAATATTTATCAATATATATCAGATATATATATATATATATATATATATATATATATATATATATAAGATACATATATCAGACTTTTATTTTCATTTAATCGTTATATGTATGTAATTATATTAGGTTGGCAAGGATGAAATTTGTGGTTGTTAATGCCTAATTGCCTCTTTTTCTACAAATTTCATCCTTGACGACCCTATACATGCACATATAATACCATATATATATAAATTCATATTTTTAGAAATTCATATTTTCAGAAATTCATATTTAATATACATATATATATATATATATATATATATATATATACCACCATTTTATTTTAATTTAATCTTGAAATGCATGTAATTGACAAAATTACAACGTATTAATACCTAACACGATTTAATATTCAATTTATAATACAATATTTCATTTTTATATTTAGATGATAATTGATATACCCATATACAAATACATACATACATACACACACACACACACACACATATATATATATATATTTTTTTAAATTACCAAAAGAAAGAATCATGCATAAAAGATTTATTACGAAAGAAATTCGTCATTTGCGAGATTATTCGGGCTCGATATCAGCCAGTAGGTCATGATTGTAAGGCAAAGTAATGTTAGAAGTCTGACGATAAATAGGACTTCTCATTCCAATTTCCGAAGTAAAAGGGGAAAAGAAAGAAAGAGGGAAAAAAAGGGAAAGGAAAGGAAAAGAAAAGAAAATAAAAGAAAAGAAAAGGAAAAAGGAAGAAAAAGACGAAGAAGAAAAGTAAGGCTACAGCATTGCACATTTCGCCGGCGAATCTACTATTGTGAGAATTTTCAAAGGAAATATGCGAAAAGTATGTCGTGTATACATATACATACATATATACATAAATATATACATACATAACACCCACGCGTACACGTACACGTGTATGATAAGTAGATGTGTACGTACAAACACACACACACACACACACACACAACACACGCACGCACGCACACACATACCCATATATTTATATAGTTTTCATGACGTTTCGCGAAGCTCGAAGAGACTCGAAGAAAGCAACCTTTTATTTTCCATCAAAGCTTCGTCATCACCGACGTCGCCGAGCACAAAGAACTCTCTTTCTCTAACTCCAACAGAAGAAGGAAATTAAGAATATTATTCTTTCTCTTCTTTTTCATCTTTTTTCTTTTCCGTTTCAAGAAGTTCGCGAGAGACACACGCCTCCCGCGCGTACACCCTCACGCACACAAACCCGCGGCCGTATACACACACACACACACACACACACACACACACACACACACACACAAACACAGTGAGAAGAGAAGGGAAGTTTCTATGGCGCGAGTAAATTTATTAGAAAATTAACGTAGCAGTACTTTCTTCCTTCGCAGTTGTACATATATACTCCGATAAATAAGAAAACTTGTTATATATGTATGTTTAACTTTTAATTAGAGAAAATATAATAGATGATCGTCGTAACTAACCGATAAATTCCTACGTTTAACGCTCTAAACAAAAGATAAAAAAGACAACAACAACAACAACAAAAAATATATATATATATATACATGCATATAACGAAATACACGAACAAAAAGATAACCGAGAGAAAATTACAACAACAACAACACAACGACGACGACGACGACGACGACGACGACGACGACAACAA
>OU964969.1:5500542-5503042 GCA_918808275.2 Dolichovespula sylvestris
AAAATAATTAGCCAAAAAAAATTTGCGAAAAAAATCGATCGATTACGTGTAAGCGAATGAATCAATGCTCCCTTTTCAAACTTCGAAAAAAGTCGACCGATCATTTTTCAAATGTTATCTAATTTATCGCAGAATTTTGTTCTTTTCAGTTAAAAATCGACGCATTCATCGGGAGAAACGTTTCAAAGATATCTCGTTCCGTTAGTTCGGATCAAATTGATACCGATTATTCGTGTTTTTCTTTTTCTTTTGTTTTTTTTTTCTTTTTTTTTTTTAAGTAAGAAACGACGTCCATTTATTTTCCCTTACAAACATTTCGACGTTAAAATTAATAATATTAAATATAATAATAAATTATATTGTATATACACATATATTAAATTTTCTATCGGCGCATCGAAAATACAACAAATTTTCTACGATTGACAAAAACTCGAATTTAATGATAAACAACGTTAAACGTTATACGAGATATGCATACGTATATACGATTTAATAGAACATATACGGGATAGACATCTACCTATCTACGGGTAAATGTCATACGATCGTATTTCTACTTACGAACAATGAAACGTATAATAATAATAATAATCCAGCTCGTAAAACGGATGATAGGGGTGAGGTGTCATCTACAGTACGGAATCCATTTTGTTAACGGGGCATCGAAACGAAACTCGTCGTAGGATGCTTTAATGCTTCCGACGAAGGAGATCGGTTCCGTATTCCAAGAAAGTCGATAAAAAAAAAAAAAAGAAAAGAACCACCACCTTGACGATTCCCGTGAATATCCGAGGGATGTTGTGAGATGTACGGGTTGATTCAAGTACGATACTGCTTACTACGAAGACCAAAGCAAATATTTGTCCTTCTTCCTTTATATCTCGTGTTTCCGCAATGGCCGACCAACCGTCCGATCGACCGACCGGTCGGCCATTCGAGCGACGTCATAGGACATTCTATGAAACACGAAATGGCGACTGACAACGAGATAATATCCAAACTTGAAAATAGTCCGTCTTTACGCTCCAACGAATCCATCGATACTGATCTTGAACCGTCTCCTTCACTATAGAGATAGATCATCGACGAGAATGTAAACAAAATTCATGCGTTATATAAATAACGTTTCTCTTTCCCATCACTCGTCCTACTCCTAATATCACCATTTTCATAACACAACGAATGTCCTTACAATGAGAAATAATATGTACGGGCACGCACATACGTATACATATATTATACGTATTATACCACATACGTATATGCTCCGTTACATAAATATACATGTATATATAAAACTCCAATGTATGTGTGTGTGTGTGTGCGCGCGCGCGCGCGCGTGTATTATATATTTTATATAATACATATATATATATATATATATTGTAATTTTAAATGAATAATAAAATGTATTTTATGCATTGAGAACGGGTCGAAGGTTTATCCATTCAATCGTATCGTTATAAACCCGACGTAACAAATTTCTAACGAACTCACAAGGATCTGCCGAAAGATCGAATTCATCGATTTCTTTCTTCCACCTGCGACTACAGAACACCACCGGTAATAAAAATCGAGCGTGAACACGATTCCTAGCACTATGCGAAAGTTGGCGCGAATCTGCGACAACTTTCCACCTCTTTTACGAGAGGAACTTTACGATGCGACAAGAAATTCGCACCGTATTCTACACGAGAGTTTCTCTCTCTCTTTCTCTTTCTCTCTCTCTCTCTCTCTCTCTCTCTCTTTTCATCTTTGCCCTTTCGTTTCTCTCCCAGCTCTGCTATGATTCGCTATTGAATCGATTGCTGGCTGTTATTATTATGTTCGAGCGAATTCTAACAATGACTTTTCTTTTCAACAAATTGAAATCAATTGATTCGATGATACCTTTCAAAATGATCACAGCGATGTCCACGAATAGTACGATTACAAATACTGAAGTATAAAAGTTGTCGGAAATAAATTCGAACGACGACGTACCATCCCAAGGATCCTTCCGTTCGAAATCGTCCGTCTCGATAATTTTCTTCGCAATTTACACTGACATCCACGAATAACATTATTATTGATCCTTAAGTAAAAGTTACTATAGTCGAGCATACAAAATTCGTACGACGTTTCTCTTCAAAGATAATTCTCCATTCGAGATATCAGTCGATTAGTGCCGATCGAAGTCGAGAAAATCAGCTGGATTCATGATACAAATAATTTTCAATATGTAGAGAATAAAATATTGATATATCAATACTTGTACGATCGACACGATGAAATAAAAGTTTTATGAATTTGCGAGATTCACATTAGGGTAACGTAAAAAACGAAAAAAAAAAGGTAAAAAGAAAAACGAACGAAAATATCTACATATATAAAAAAAAAATAAAATAAAATAATAATAATAATAATAATAATAATAATAATAATAATGTACGAGGAAAAATAAAAGAGGAGAAGAAATGTTCAGACGGTAAAAATAACGATTAACACGGTACTCTTA
>OU964969.1:5508042-5528042 GCA_918808275.2 Dolichovespula sylvestris
AATATCGAAATAATCGTGCGAAATGCACGATGTGCTTCCGAGCTTTCTCTAAGTTTCTAAATAATCTAAAAACGGTGTCAATCGCATCTCTCGAGTAGAAAAATCAAAGAGCCTTCTAGCGTCTCGCAAATAACCTTTTTTGTATTCCAAAATTTTACACCCTACATTGAGTGAGTACTCTCGAAAATAATGACGTAAAATATGGTAAAATACGTAAATACGTGGTACAATGTTAAAGAGTCTACAAAAATGTAAATTCGTTCTTTATCGTCGAAACGAGAAAGCTCGATTTAACCGATCCTCCTTCTCCAAAATGGGACGGCACAATCCTCATACGAAATTTGTGAAGAAGTGAAATGAAAAATTTTCAAAAGATTATCCCTTTAAACGATTTCCCCTTTTAAAATATCAATTTTTCACATAAAGAAAATCGTCGTTTGAACCGTTCGTCCTTTTCTCTAAAGAGTTTCCGATTCTTTACAAGACGACAACACGACATTTTGATTATAACATATTTATTTTTATATTTAAAATGTAATCTTTTTTTTTATAACATTTCGACTCATCGATTATATCAATCGAAATTAAAATAATTTGCCAAAAAGAATGATATTCATGATTTCTGTCAAATCGACAGGTTTCATAAATTTAATATTAAATATATATATATATATATGTATATATGGGGTGTCCCGAAAGATTAGATTTATACTTTAGAAGCATATCGGATAGATCCCGTGGAATAACTTTCTGATGGGAACCGATGACCATAGCGACCCAAGTTACGACCCAACAGGGTCTTCAAGTTGATCGTTCGACTGCTTATGCTACAAGACATCAAACAATTTGCATAGCCTTTAATGGATTTAAAAACACGATGGAATTACTCCAAAGGGATGATCCAACACGATTGTGTTTTTTTATTATCATTTCATTTCACCAGCTAACAAAACTTGAACCTTTTCGTAGAGAAAATTAAATTAAAAAAAAAAAAAAAAAAAAAAGAAAGAGATAGAAAGATGAAAAGGTAAAAAAGAATGAAAGAAAGAAGGTTCAAGAACGATTTCATAAGGTTTGGAAAACTTTTGAAACACCATATATATATATATATATATATCCGCCATTGTTATTAAATATAAATAATACAAATGATGAATCTAATATAGTGAACGAGGTAGAGAAGAGATAATTATGTTTGTTCGCGGAAGAAACGCGAATAACTCGAAAAATACAAAGTCGAGGGAAAAAGAGAGAAATCGAAAGAGAGAGAGAGGGGGGGAGGGATTCAGAGTAAGATTAAATCTCGTTATTATTTAGTAAGTTTTTGCCAAGGAAAAATATTGAAGCTTTGAAAGAAATGATTGCGGATTTAATCACGTACCTTGATCCCTTTGAGTCTTTTCATCCTCTTCGAATTTTTAATTTCAACGCGGAATTATACGCAAAGAATCGCATAGCAATCGTCGAAGAAACGAAAATTCCATTCCTTCTTCGAAATCTCTTTGTGTTCTTCTTCCTTTATCTCTCTCTCTCCCTCTCTCTCTTCTTATTCTACAAAATCTTTTTCTCATTCTCCTCTTATTCTTCAAAAACGTTCTCGCGCATAGAAATTTCTCGTAACGTTTTACACCAAAACTGAAAAGCATGTCGCCATAAAAATCGAACGGAGGAGGCGGAGATGGGTGGAGTTGCGCGCGCGCGCGCGTGTGTGTGTGTGTGTGTGTGAGTGTGTGAGTGTGAGTTGGGTGATGACGGTGTTCGTTCCAACGGTACGGGCAAGTACTCAACATTTTGAATGTTCTCTCGACTAGAACACTTCAAAAGGGCGACCACAGCGGTTAGGCAGAGAAATCTTGGACGGCGAAGGCCCTCCAACTCTCTCGGCTTGGATTATAGTCAGCGCGGAAAATTCACGCTCGACGTGTTCTCATCGTACTAACACTGTGCATTCTCTTCGATAGCAAACTCGCCATTTCTAGCTTAAATTTTTGTTAAAATTTCTCTTTATCCCCCCCCTCCCCCTATCTCTCCCCCTCCACCGCTTTTTATCATTAACATTACGATTATTACTATTATCGTTACTGTTACTGTTATTATTATTACTATTATTATTATTATTAATATTATTAGTAGTATTATTATTATTATTATTATGTTTTGTGGGAGATATATATATATAAAAAAAAATAAAGGAAGATGGAGTCGATCGATAAGAAAATGAAAAATTTTATTATTCCGTACGAAAATAATATCCCTTTATACGTCTTATTCTAAAGATATTCGGAATATTAATTGCTTATATATCTTATATGTATGTATATGAATAATATAAAGACTATTTAATTATTATTAAAAGTAATGAAAAATAATTGAAGAACGACTTATACATAACACTTAAATATAACTAATCGCTAATAAATATATCAAACGAAAGTATTATTAACTTCGTACAGTACGATATTAAATCGTCGCTATTAGTATTAATACATGTATACAAACGAAGGATTTATCTTTGATAACGACGATCGTTCGATCGTGAGATTATCGAGATGCGTTACACCAACACCGACTGACACGTTGCCCATAATGACCATGACGAAAAATATTGAAATAATGATTACGCGAAAAATCCCAAATAAAATTCTACGTTTCGCGAGATTGCGTAATTTATCATAGATCACGGTGTTAACTTTATCAACGCGTTCGTTCGAATGAGGAGAAACAGATCGTGTACTCTATATTCTATTTAACACGACGAAGAGAAGGAAAATAAACAGAGACACGAGCAAGAAAAACGAAAATATTAAGAAGAAAAGAAAAAAGAAGAAAAAAAAATTGGGAATAGAAAGAAAAGAAAACAATGGACCAATGTCGCTTATTTATTTATTCGTCAAAGGGAAATCTTATATTTACTATGTAAACGTTCTAAAATCAATGTTTATACGTTTAACTTTCTCTCTCTCTCTCTCTCTCTCTCTCTCTCTCTCTCTCTCTCTCTCTCTCTCTCTCTCTCTCTAACACGCACACACAAATACACACATCATAAACTCTTAGAGTATCTATCGATTTAAAACCGTATGGTACTGACCTCGTTTTTCCATACTCGTATTTTATCTTTAAACATCCCCACTCCTCAAGTGCTTCCTTCAATTTTGGCAACTCGCCCCGTATATAAGAAATATTTTCTGCTTCTGCGGACACAATATACATATGTATATATGTATGTATGCATGCATGTATGCATATATGTATGCATACATGTATGCACGTATGTATGCATATATGTACATTTATACGTATATGTATAAGTACGTAACAATGTCCTATGTGTGTATTAGTATAAAACACATATATAAATCTCTTTTCTGACTTATTGGGAGATAACTCGAGCGTTTCATCGCGGGGAAACGGCCATGATTCGATTCGAACTTTGTTCTCCAACGACATATATGTATGCATATATATATATATATATAAGGTAAAAGGGGGAAAAAGAGAGAGAAAAAGAAAGAGAGAGAGAGAGAGAGAGAGAGAGAGAGAGAGAGTGAGGATACGTAACCGCAGTTTAAAACTATTTTATATGTTCATATATACTTTCCGATAAGCCGATCAGAACTATTGTACATACATACGTTCGACGCACTTACATACTTTCAATATTATATATATATATATATATATATATATATATATATATTATATATATATATATATATATATATATATATATATATATATGTATGTATGTATGTATGTATATTTGTGTGTGTACATATGTATTGAAATTTTGAGAAGAATTATATACAATCGCTATGAGTATTCATCGAGTTAACGCTAAATCGCCCTATTACCTTACCCCGTTGTAATTTCTATCATTATTACTTCGTTATTCTAATTAGCATTGTGGTCTACCCGGTCATAATTTCATTTTCCTGATAATCGACAAATCAGTATTCCGTGTAGATACTATTAACGCGTTTCGCGCTCAAAATCTGCCAGTTCAGAAGTCAAATTATTATTAAGCTACATCATTAAGTTATTTACATATATATATATATATATATATATATATATATATATATATATATATACAGACACATACACACAGATATATTATTTTCAAAATTATTTCCATAATATATCCAAAAAAACAATTGATTTTTCTGAATTGTAAAACCTTCGCATCATCTTCGACCCTTTTATTCGTTTATTTATTTATTTTTTTTTATTTTTTTTGAACGATCGATCATCGATCGTTCTTTTCGATAATTTTCCTGAACGACATGAGCACGCATTCAATTGCGATTTCAAAAGAAAAACACAATTTAAGAATGAAAATCTTACAACGAGATATTATTAACTGTTCTTAAGTGTGTGTTTAACCGGTTCACCCGTTACGATTAAACGATCGGACTGCACGAAAATCGAAATAATTTCTCGTGTAAAATTGTCGCTTTATCTCGATTTAATTATTTCTACGTTTCCGTCGCGCTCACTGTTTTCAATAATATCGTAACCTTACGAAATGAATGTTTCCTTTCTTGTTTCATGTTTGAGCGCGAATTCGGAAAAAAAGAAACAGAAAGAAAAGAAAAATGACGACGACAAGCAAAAAAGCCATATTAACAACGTTCGGCTAAATCAATGAATCGATGTACCACATGATTATTGGTTTTTTTTTTTTTTTTTTAAATAAATCAACCCGTACTATCCACCATTTTATTCCAATTAACGAAAATCAACGATGATAAGTCTATTTACGGTGGTTTCTCTGACGAGTATACTCCGTCATCGTTTGATTTTAATTACCCGAGCGAAAGCACACCTTCGAAGCGATATTTTATCGTTAAACGATTAATTAATATGAGATCCCGTGTCATCGTTGTATCTTGTAAAGGATGCGATTGGGACGATGAAAAAATGAAAAAATGAAAAAAAAAAAAAAGTAAAAAAGAAACAACTCGACGTAGTAACTTCGACGTATAAAAGGAATATCGTTCCTTCTAACGAACGTTGAAATAATTCAAACGATTTTTGTAACGTAACGCTTTGCAATCGGACGGTTGAATCTCGCGTTCTACGTTCTTTGTTCTTGTTATCAAGGATAACATTCTATCGGGTATAACTTTTCCTTTAGGTATTTCTTAGCCCTCTTAACCGTTCCTTGATTAATCGTGCAAAATTCATCCTTTCCCTCGACAGAATTTCCTGGAGATTATAAAGAGATCCTTCCTCGCGATTTCTTTCCCCTTCTCTCTCTCTCTCTCTCTCTCTCTCTCTCTCTCTCTCTCTTTCTCTCTCTTTCTCTCCCCTACTATTTCCTTCTGTTTTGCTCCTGCTTTCATTCCAACACTTTATCGACGAAACTCTGCCTTTCATTTTCATGAAGGATGGCCCTTCGAAAAACGGGAGAAGAAAAGGATATAAAAACCGGCAGAGAGAGAGAGAGAGAGAGAGAGAGAGAGAGAGAGAGAGAGAGAGAGAGAGATGTAATCCTTCTGCTTTATCCAAGACCGAACAAAAATTATCCCACAAGGACGTTATTAACATCTTGTTAATTATTTTTCGGAAATAGAAAGAGAGAGAGAGAGAGAGAGAGAGAGAGAGAGAGAGAGAGAGAGAGAGAGAGAGTTAACGATATTTATATATAAAAAAAGTATATGAAATTACTTGTGCGTTATAATTGTGTGTATATATTTGGATATAATTGAAGAACGCGATCGATTTAATGTCAGAGTAATACATCAAAATAAATTTAATATCGAAACAAATTCGATATCCTCTCCTTATACGAATGATCGTGAATAAAATTTTCATTAAACATTGCCGAACGTTATTAACGTTATTTAATTACTCACAACGGTCACTCTGCGATCCTTATCGCGGGAAGGAGGGTAAAGAAAAAGAAAAACATTTTCGTCGAGAAAACAAATTTCTACGGGACGTTCATTTGGCGCGGGGAAATTGAACGATTTAGAAGAAAAGAAAAGATTAATAAATAAAGGAAAAAAAAAAAAAAAAATAAGGATGAAAAAAAAATAGAAAAAGGAGACGAGTATGAACCGATTACGACGTTAATCGCATGTGAAACGAGAAATTCGTAATTCGGTCGTTAACGAATGCCCGCCCAATTATTTCACGCCTCGTTCGATCGATAATTAGATCTACTCCGGCTAATGAAATAGTATTTATTACCATTTTTCATCTCGATTTACAATGCCGCTCGACTAGAACGAAACGATCTAATAACGATGTTTAATAATTGCTTACTATTCGAATGGAGTCGACGTCGTAATTATCGTGTTATCGGATAAACGCTATGGAATATGAGACCGCAATTATATTCTCACGATAAAATATCGAATCTATACTCGAGATTCGAGAGTCACTCTCTCTCTCTCTCTCTCTCTCTCTCTCTCGCTCTCTCCTGCCAACCTCCCCACCCCCTCCATATCCTTTTTTCTCTTTTTCTCATTCACCATCGGAACAATAATCATCATGTTTCTCCCAAAAATAAATATTCTTAATAAATTATTACGAATGAAACTGTTAATCGAAATAATCACTGTTCCTACTCCATTAAACGTTATATCCCGTACCAGTATATTCGTCGTTCTTCATTTCAAACGAAACATAACCGAGCCAAATCTTCGTTTCATACGAAACGAGACGATACGCAATGTCATTATTTCAAATAGAACACGATCACTCCATATGAAATATCAAACACGTTCTCTGAGAAATTTAAATAAACTTGTTCGTTTCTCCGTTACAGTTTATCAATTTTTTTGATTCCTTTTTTTTTTCTTTTTTTTCTTGAAAATGCAACGAATTCATACGATCTCGTCGTACTTTTTAATTCATCCGTCTTAAAGAAGGAAGAAGATAATATGCGTTGTTTATCTTTACCTCTCTCTCTCTCTCTCTCTCTCTCTCATCGATACATCTGGGTTAAATCTTTCATCTTTTATCCGTCTTTGAACTCTTTCCGTTCCTTCCCTTTTTGTTTGTTCTTTCCTTCGAGAACAAAAGCACCGAACGTTGTTCGAGCGATAACAAAACATCGCGTATTATTTCTACGGCACTTTCTGAACCTCTCCATATTTCATTAATCCCATTCGCATATTCGAAGCGAAGTCGAGCGATATCTATCAAACGGGTACCGTGTGCCATAACATAGAATACTTATTGTAACTGATAATCCTACGTAAAAATATATTCGCTGTCTTCTCCGTGTAATTGTAAACGTATTAATAACTAAATAATGTATCAATTGAGCACCCAAAGAAATCTCTGATCCCAATCCCGCTTCAATCAATTTCTCCGTATAACAAAATCGATGTCTTAATTATAACCAAAGGAAAAGAAAACAAAAAGAGTGATAATAACGACTTTAAGCGTAGAAATTAAAAAAAAAAAAAAAAAAAAAAAAAAAAAGAAAAAAGGAGGGAGAAAGAAAATTCGACGAAGGTTTCCAACGACAACGACAAAGACGAAAACTAAAAGATCAAAAGAAAAAGTTGAAAAAATCAAACGAAAGGATAAAAAGGGAAAAACAAAAATATTCTGATAGTTGATTCGAATGAAAACAATTCATCTTTTTTTAAATCGGAGTGCATATGAAAAGAGGTTTGGGTACTCACTTTTAATGATAATAACCGAACGGTAGGAAAGAATAACTGTGCAGGGTTTTCCAGGCATCAGTTCTTTTGGAATGTAAGCTTTCACGTATAGTAGAAATGCCCTACCACTCTTCGGTAACTGAACCGTGAAATTGAGGATTTCTATGCCGCTGTTACAGCAAAACCTTCTATGCGTACCACCCTGTGGTTCGTCTTTGTTGTCATCGAGACTTCCCTACAAAAATAAATCCCGATTTAACTTGTTCATATATATGCATACGAATATTACACACACACACACACACACACACACACATGTATGTGCGTACATTTTCCATTCAGTTATTATTCTTTCTATTTCAATAATATTATCAAAGATTTCGATAAAATATCGATGCTCGATGAAGTGTGTCCGTATGCGTAGACGTATGTATATGTTACTGTAACACGTACGTATGTATAATATAAAATATATATGCGTGTTATTCTTTCATCTGTTATTTTTTTTTTTTTTTCATTTTCATTTCTACACGTACGTACGCGCGGATGTGTTTTATGCACGTTATTTCTTCTTTTTCTTTTTCTTTTTTTTCCCCTTTTTCTTTTTCTTTTTTTTTTCTTTTTCTTTCTCTTTCATTCTCCATCCAACTACTGGACAAAAGGTACGCCCGTATGAGCGTGCACGCATTTATCTACGTACACACGCGCATCTACGACGACACGCCTAAAATCTGATAATTCCTTGTAATATGTAAGTTAATTTTATTATTTTTTTTTTTTTTTTTTTTATTAAATGTATACATTAAACCTAATTCGTCTACGTACGCTTACGATTAAGAGTACTCGATTCAAATGGAATTTATTTCGGATGACCATAATCGCCTTTTGGTATACGTCGGAAAGGATCGATTAAAAATACGATGGAAAAAGAAGTGTGCGTAACAAAAAACAAAATAAAGGGAAAAAAGAATATCGGCGCAAAATTCGCCATAAAATTCCGACAATACCGATATCGATCGATTCCGACATATCCCAATACGATTTTCTTGTCTTTGAACGCGCGCGCGCGCAAAGAAAAAAAAGAAAAAAAAAAAAAAAAAAAGAAGAAGAAGAAGAAGAAGAAGGGAAAAGAAAAGTATTACATTTTCTGTATCGCAAAAAATAACAGTACGGATTTAACGTAGAATATAAACGAGATAAGAAACGAGAAAACGTCGGAGGTAAGAGAAGTTTATTCCGTCTTAGGAAAATTAATTAAATTGTGCTCCCGTAAGTGCGGTTTCGACCTTGCGTTTATGTGTACGAGATAAAGTGTTAAGGGTTAAGTGTAACTAATACCATCCTCTTTTCGAACGAGAACATCGTAACATGAGAAAATTTGACGAGAAGAGAGAGAGAGAGAGAGAGAGAATGAATGAGTGAATGAACGAACGAGATAGAGACAGATAGATATATAGAGAAGCAGTTTACGTATATACTAATGATTGGCGCGAGCTAACCCACTGGGCAAGAAGTTTTGAATGGATCGCCAGGGGCGTAACAACATCTCTAGACTTATATGTATATACACGTTTGTCCAGGTACGTACGAACGTATATGGTGACTCCATCTCCTCCTCTCTCTCTCTCTCTCTTTCTCTCTATTGTCGCTACAGTTTGACATAACAGCCCCAAGCAACATAGTAGTTTAGAAACTAGCGAAGCTGGCTTTATCTACAGGCCACGGGGTGAGATTAACGAAACAAAGAGCCTTCGTTGTCTCTCGCGGAATGCTGTTCGCTTCCTTCTAGTTCATGAGTAAGAGAGAGAGAGAGAGAGAGAGAGAGAGAGAGAGAGAGAGAGAGAGAGAGAGAGAGAGAGAGAGAGAGAAATGAATAGAGATAGATAGATAGATAGATACACCCTCTTCAAACAACCTCTCACTCTTCTTCGACTCCTACTTGCTCCACAAGGGTGGTTTACGTGCGTCGAATATATGTAAGACGTATGACCCTGCTAAGCCACTAAATGTACCTAGAATATCTTCAAGAGTATAGAAACTCCCCTTTACCTTACCGTAGAAACTGATCCTGATCGTCCAAGTCCAAAGCAATGATCTCTACTTCCGATCCACGGGACGAACTTTCGATATTTCTTGATTTTCTAATACCAATCTTGGCTACTAGCGTTACCAAGAGAGTTTGCTAGAAGGAACTTTCGTGTTTCTTGTATCTTCTTCCTCCTACTCCTCCTTCTTTTACTTCTCCTCCTCTTCCTCTTCCTCTTCTTCGTCTTCTTCTTCTTCTTCTTCTTCTTCTTCTTCTTCTTCTTCGTTTTGTCGTAGAGTTTGAGTATCAAGTTTAAACGAAAGTTCAAATCGTTCGTGAATTATTTTAGTCGATTGATCGGGTCGATTGTTTTCCTCTTGGAAATTTATCTTTCCCGTTTCCATCTTCTTTCTTACGTTATTTTATTTTTCTTCTTCCTCTTCTTCTTCTTTTTTTTTTTTTTTTTTTTTTTTTTTTTTATATATATAAACTAAAGTTCCGTAACGAAAGTTTTGTTTCTCCGCCTATTTTTCTCTTTCCTTTTTTTTTTTTGTTTCTCTCGTTCCTTTCCCCCCTTTTGTTTCTAATGTCCAGAGGATATGAACGCATAATAAATCATAGTTGGGCAGAGATAAGGGCGGAGGAAAAGTTTGCGAGGTTGAAAAAAAAAAAAAAAAAGAAAGAAAAACAACAAGGATACGAAGAAAAGAGAGAGAGAGAGAGAGAGAAGAAAAAATGTACGTTTTATTTTCAGAAAGTGGGTACTGTACACTGTAGTAAGTACGTAATGGCGAATCATCTTCAAGGGGATCTCGACGGTGTACTTTCGAAACGCCTTTAGCGGAATGAAATACATCATTCGTGCTTTTGCAATGAGAAAGAAATATTTGTTTTCTCTCGCGATCTTTTCACAAACCAAAAGATCCGTTGCTTGTTCTTTTTCTCTTTCTCTTTCTCTTTCTCATTTCCTTTCTTTCTTTTCTTTTCTTTTTTGCTTTTGCATTTTCTCGATAATTTCTTTCTTCTTTTTTACTCGTTCGTTCGTTTACGTATTCATTTAGTTATTTATCTTCATTTCATTTAATTATATTCCTTTTGTCTTACTTCTAATTTTTTAATTCTCTCTGTGTGTGCGTTTTCTCTCAACGCTCCACCTTCCTTATTTCCCCGTGTCTACTTGAGAAAGGGGAAAAGGTCCAAAAAGTAAAAAAAATAAAAAAAAAGGAACTTCTTCCGCTCGCAGAATTGAAAAATCATTTCGAACGAACGTACTAACGAATCGAATCGAATCGAAATATCGACATATCCGCGGTGAAAACTTTTTCATAAGCGGTGCTAGGATTCGAACAAATCGAGACTTTTTAATTAGCGTCTCGAGAAACAACGATATTCCTGCGTTTGCGTCAAAAAAAGAGAGCGGGTGGTTGGTTGGTCGGTTGGTTGGTTGGTTGGTTGGTTGGCGAGGGGTACGGGACGGGACGGGACGGGACGGGACAGTAAGAACTGACAAGGAGAAAAGAAAAAACGAAGAAAGGAAAAACAAGAGGGTTGGGGGAGAAAGAAGTGAAAAGAAGGAAAAAAAAAGATGGTTGTACGTGAAAACCTTGAACGAAATTTAACGAAGTTTTTATTGAAGTTCATTGAAGTATATCGTAAGAGGAGTAAAAGCGAGCTAGCGAACGGACTAAGTTGAGAATCGATCGTTTCACCATAAACTCTGTACCAGTAATTCTATTTTATTTGAAGTGAATCACGATTTGCGGACTATGTTTCGGGAATAACTCGCTTCGTTGAGTCGGCAAATATCGTCGATGTTATTCGATGTATGGATAAACGAACGATACGAATTTTTTATTTTCCTACGCTATATACCTATATATATATAAACACACACACACACACACATATTTTTATAGATATATAATACAAGGGGGTCAAAAAGTTTTCACCACGGCCATAACTTTCCAAGTGATTATAAATATTAATTACTTCGTTTCCGAAACTTTTCGGACCTTCATATTTGGGCTGTGGTTATACGAGCTAAAAAAAAAATTTATCCCTAAGAAGGTTTAATCATAAATATACACACATATGGGTTCACCCATCACGCACGAGTCATATAAATTCGGATACGAACTAGTAATTAATTTTTTGCGAAGAAAAAAGAAAAACAAAAAAGAAAGAAATAATATCGCAAAATATAGAATGATAAGGAAGAACGTTAGGAAAAATAAAATCAAACGAAACAAATAATGAAGGGAAAAGAAAAGAACGATCACGTTGAACGCTAATAACTGGGATTATTAGATTATCATAATTAGTTTAACGCTCGAAAGAAAATAAATCGTTTCCCGGAATTCCTCGATACGCTTGTAAACCCCGTTAACTATTACGTTCTAATCGCTCCATTCATTTCTATTACTTTTACGGTTCTCAAAGTTCCGAGTGCTTTCGAGTCGACGATTTTCCTCCAGGTGCGTCGAACTTGAATCTACTACGTTACGGTAATTGTGAGTTGTTAAATTGCGAAACATTAAGGCACAGTGAATTTAACTCCACGGTTTCGAGCTAAACTTGTTAATATTCACCTCCTCATATTCGTTCTAAATACTTAAATATACAAATACATATACATAAACATATATACATATATATATATATATATATATATATATATATATATATATAAACATACATACATATATATATATACATATATGTATATATGCATATATGTACTATACATAATATATACCTATATACAACGAAAGTACACATATATGATATAATATCTATAACACGTGTAAATGTATACATAATGCATATGTAAATGTAATATGCATATGCACGTGCATGTGTGTGTGCGTGTGCATACGTGCGTGCGTGCGTGCATGTGTACTTATATAGATATAATAAGTACAACGTGATTAATAAATCGTAGTAAATCACTTTTTACACTTACAATTAGTATCATATTGAGTTGCGTTTTATTCGATAATTTTCTCGTACGTTTTGTTCGAAGAAAACCAAAAAGAAAAAAAATAAATAAATAAATAAATAAGCAAAAAAATATCGATGTCATTGTTCGTTCATCGAGTTTTCGCATCTGGTACCATTCTTCTATTTTTTCAATACTGTATCTATCTCTCCTATACCTATTTTCCCCCGCGCCCCTCTTCTTTTTCAACACAGTTTCGTACGGTTTCCCTATACCAGAGACTTTTATTCAATCATTTTCAACGTGTTCCGTTTGAAAAAATAACTTAAGTATTGTTCGTTTATCGGGTTTTCACATACGCTACCACTCCTCCATTGGTTCGTACGCACTGTTTCTAACCCACCTACCACCTTTATTTTATTTTTTGTTTGTCTTTTTTTTTTTTATTGTTTTTTGTTTTTCCTTCAACACGGTTTCCGTATACCAGACTTTCGTTCGATGGTTTCCCACAGACTTCAAATTAAAAATTATTGTTCCACATCGAAGCTTCTCAATATCTACAACGATTCCTCTATCTTTTTATTATTTTCATTTTTTTCCTTTTTCTTTTTTTTTTTTTTTTTGTTCTTTCTTTCTTTCCCCATCCTAAAAACCACAACCATACCGATGTAAAATGAAGAAATTGGGTGTACACGTCAGAGACATTTAATCGACAGAGCAAACGTTCCACGTTTCGGTTCACGTTTGATTATATACCCGAATACGGAATCGATAAGCATGCACTCGAAACGAGATTGCAACTTCCTACTCTCGAGTTAGATAGATGAACCGGGAAAGGAGAAAACGAAGGTACAGAGAGAAAGAGAGAGAAAGGAAAGAGAGAGAGAGAGAGAGAGAGAGAGAGAGAGAGAGAGACAGGGATAGAGAGAAAGACAGATAGAGAAAAAGAAACAGAGAGAGAGAGAGAGTTAGAGAGATAGAAACGTCTCGATAAAACTGCTGCTTGGTAGAAAACTAACTTGATAGTGCTTTTGCATGCTCTAAGAGTCTTTTAATGGCCGCTAAGGAGAGAGAGAGAGAGAGAGAGAGAGATAGCTTATTGAAAGAAAGTTACCTCGTTTAAATCCAATCTCTTTACCTTCCGTTCTAGTATAGCACATTTATCGTGCATACATGAGGTACGATGAAACGTTTAGAAGGTGTCTTTAACCTTGTAGTAGTGTTTCCAATCAAAGCGAAACCCTCGCGGAAAGTGCTTTAGCCATTTAGTTTAAACGGATAAATTTCATCAATTTTAACAACTCAAACATCGATTCTCCTCTGCCTTTTTGTTTTCCTTGTTTTGTTTTATTTTGTATTTTGTATTTTGTATTTTATGTTCCGTTTTCGTTACTCTTCTCTGAACGACATTCTTTCAATTATAACACAGTGTTATTCCGATCGATCGATTGGCACGAAAAATCCAACGAAAAGGAATCTTCAAAAAGTTTTCTAAATGAACGAACGAATGGTATCGATTGAAAATCATGAGAATCCTCACGAGCGTCGTGTTATTCGAATGAATATAATCGATCGTATATCATTCGAAATGTCGCTGTAACGCGGCTACATAAATAATTATTATAATGACTAATTATGATAATGACGTTGGTGTTATCTATTATCATTATTATTATTATTATTATTATTATTATTATTAATATTATTAACATTAATATTATTATCATTACGTAACTATATCGGGATTTTTGCATTCGCATTCGTTAAAATATAAATTCACATAGGATTATATGCTTGTTTAATATTTAACGCGGTGAGTGTGTACGAGTACCTTCTCAAAGGATCAGGGTTTTCGAGACGTTTGACCAATCTATTAAGCAAACATTTACACTTTTCACGCGCGGTAACTGAATTCTCAATGTGTACAGAGTAAATTCGAACTTTGTCGACTACGTTGCTACCAACTTGTCCTATATTGACGTGTAGTATAGATTTTATACACACACACACATATATATATATATATATTTATATACATGTATACATACACATATATAGATGATATTTATGTATTTACACGTATGCTACTAGCATTTATATCAAAAGGTAAATACATTTGGGGAAAATCATAGGCGTGACGTGCATACGTCCTTTATCTTTTCGAAAGAGGATTATATTTTTTGAGCCTCGTCTACTCGTTGCCTCCTCTTCTTCTTTTTCATCTTCTTCTTCGTCATCGTCGTCTTATTCTTCTTCTTCTTCTTCACGATTTCGTCCGTAGCCTGTGCTATTCCAAACGAAATTTCAGTAGATACATTTAACGAGCAACGACATCATCGTAAACCCGTAAATTTCTCTTCATTTAATAATTCTTATAAGACGTCGATACGACGGATTAAAGTATAAAATCGTTTATCCATTCCACCCATCTCTAACCACCCATCCTCCACCCAGTCACCCCCGAGATCTATAGAAGTCTATAAGATATTAAATTTTTCATCTAAAGTCTATGATTATTCTCGAAACATCGTATTTTGTATATATGTGTCTAATATATTACAGACGGTGGCAATGATAAAACGAGATCGAGATCGAGATCGGGATTGTAAATCGAACATGTATCAATATTAGAAAGAGACAAAAGGATCGTGAGAGAATACTAACGGATAAGGAATAAAGAACTCCCTCTCTCTCTCTCTCTCTTTCTCTCACTCTCTTGAATGTCAAAATAATACGAAAGGAATCTTTTATCACGAGTCAATGTATAATCCATACATACGTATCATCGTGTAACATATGAATGACAAAAATCTCGGCGAAAGATCATTGACACTGGATAAAATATTTCCTCGTACGATCTCTTACATCATACTTCTTCGATTTTTTACTTCGACTTCGTATAATATATATTCATTTCAATACGCTTATCCCAACAAACGAAAATCATGTTTGACGTCTTATCGATTTTTACCACGATCACGTTGCATATATTGGATATATAATTGCAGTGGGTATACAGTGCATCCACGTACGTGTACATATTCATTATTTGTGATAATGTTCGTTGTAAATTGTTTTATATTTTTTTTTTTTTCTGATAATTCTGTAATAGAATAATAATTCTCTCTCTCTCTCTCTCTCTCTCTCTCTCTCTCTACACACACACACACACACACACACACATATATATATATATATTGGTTTGTATCGATAAAGTTCACGAAGTAAATAGTTTTCCTCTCGCGTTTATCACGATAGGAAAAATTACGGATGTATCTCGTATTTCTCTTGATGTGATTTATAATCTTAATATACGAAAAAAAAAAAAAAAGAAATAAAAAAAGGAAAAGAAAATAAAATATCAAATGGCATTCGAAAAAAAGACCGACGACCTTTGCGTTAACAGATAAATACGTAAGTATGAAATATTTTCATCCTCGCATACATCGTCGCATAATCGATAATATATCTCGTCTATAATATACAGATAGAACAAAGAGATACGTAATCAATTCGAATGTAATTTATTCTTTTCTTGGAACACATTGTTTACTTTTTCTCTTTTCTATCGCCAAAATTTAAGGTACCTTCGAATTTTACCTCGATCTTCTTTACGACCTTGGTATAGGATAAAGACAAAAAAAAAAGAAAGAAGGAGAGAGAGAGAGAGAGAGAGAGAGAGATAAAAAGACAGAGAAAAGGAAAAAAAGTCGATAACACTCGTGGTTTTGGAAAAATATGATATTCGGGGAAAAATTTTCATCCATACATGTATCATCGTGCACTGGACAGTATATTGTGTATATAGATATAACAAGTTATACACAAGCCCATCGAATCAAATTTATTCTTCCTCGGAACATATTTTTCTGTCGTCGGAATATAACCAAGATATTTTACTGTTAAGTGACTCACCCTATATATATATATATATATATATATATGTGTGTGTGTGTGTGTGTGTTTGAGTGTGTATGTGATATGTGCCAATTAAAAAAAAAAAAGAGGAAAGAAAAGTAATATAGAAAAGAAATAGAAAAGACATCGCGTTCGATCATTGAACTCAACTAGGTCGTAATATCGGTAGGTTATTATTTTTCGCTCGAATAAAAAAAGAATAAGCTTTTCTTACTGTATTGTTTTATTATCGAACGTCCCCCGGTAGTTTATCAGCGTTCCCTGCCGATAAAATAACTCTATATAAAAGAACGCTTGTTATATATATATATGAAAAAAGTCCAAGATTTGTTCTTCGATATTTCTCCTTTCTTAGTCTCTCGAGTCCTTTCTTTCTTATCTTTATAATATCATTTTCAACCTTTATCTTATACTTCTTCCTATTTTCTACCATTTTCGACGACGAGGTTAAATTCAACTAAATAATACAAATAAAGAAAGCAAGAAAGAGGGAGGGAGGGAGGAAACAATTCGACTATATTTCCCTATTATAAAAAAAAAAAAAAAAAAAACAACCAAATAAATATGTAAACGAATAAGACATAACAAATATAACAATGAAATATACAAATAATATCGAAATATTTATAATCCTAATAAAAATATAAATAAATGACAGATCATATTCTTGATAGTAATAATAAATAAAGGAAACATTCTTTCGTTATATTTATCACGTATATATATAATAATTGTATAATTTTATACGAATCTATATATATATATATATATATATATATATATATTATAACAAAAAAATTATATATATTATAACAAATAAATAAGATGCAAATGTAAGATATACGTAAATAGTTTTGATAACGATAATAAACAAAATAGAAAAAAAAAAATGTGTTCAAAAGGATAACAAGAGAGAAAGCAAGGACACGTTCGTGAATAATCGAGTCACACATGCGTCTCCTGCAAATAACATAGTTTACGATCCGGAAACGCATTAGCGTTTCTCACTCGAGCCGAGGAAAAGTGCAAAAACAGGGAATGTTTTTTGCAGTAGACACGACCACTGAGCTGCTTCGTTCTCGTTCTAGTTCTCGTTTCGTTTCGTTTCGTTTGCGTCCACAACGTGGACGTTTCGTTTTCTGTCTCCCCCCCCCCCCCCTCTCTCTCTCTCTCTCTGTCTGTCTGTCTGTCTGTCTCTTTCCCTTTTTCTTTCGTTCCTTTTTTTCAATCATCATTTTCGGGTTCCCAGTTTGACGAAAAAAAAAAAAAGAAACAATATTTCACAAAATACAATATAGGTACGCACAATGTTCTCATGTTTGCGTTTACCTCGATCGAGATTTTCCATTACTTCAAGAGTAACGATCACTCGAATATTTACTAAATAATAATAATGATGATATAAATTAAATAAATAAATAAATGAAGGAATGAATGAATGAATGAATGAATGAATGAATGAATGAATGAATGAATGAATGAATGAATGAATGAATGAATGAATGAATGAATAAACAAATGAACAAAAAGAAGAAATAGAAGGAAAACAAAAATGTACAGCGTCAAGGGAAACGTGGAATAGGATTAATTTTTTCTTTTATACCTCTAGCGTTGACAAGGGTCAAAAAGAATAAAATAAAAAAGAAAAAAAAAAGGAAAAACAAAAGAGGAGAGAGAAAGACAAAAATTACAGTAAGTACCAAATGCGTTGTCAGAAATAATAATAATAATAATAATAATAATAATAATAATAATAATAATAATAATAATAATAATAATAATAATAATAATAATAATAATAATGATGATGATGATGATAATAATAATAATAATAATAATAATAATAATAATAATAATAATAATGATGATAATAATAATAATGATAATAATAATAATAATAATAATAATAATAATAACAACAATAATAACAATAATATCTAAATATATCTAACGCGCGAAATGATAAGCCAGCTTATCTTACCTTCATAGCTTATCGTTAGCTTTAGTCTAGAAAGCAAGCGAAGGCAGAAAGGAAGTAAGTAAGTAAGTAAGTAAGTAAGTAAGTAAGTAAGGAAGAAAAGGGAAGGGAAAGGGAAAGGTAAGGGAAAGGTTAAGAAAGGAATGGAAAGGTAAGGAAGACAATGTTTAACGACGAAGAACAATATCGTTTATTCTCCGCCAGAATTCTGGGCGTAACTTGAACGTACCTACTGGTTCGACCTTAGAAATTGCTTCGAAGGATCAATTTGCGAGTCAGTTAATGCTCCCACGCAATAGAGGTTAAGATTTCTAATCCTATCGAGAAAGGAGGACACGGGGAAGACACCGTAATCAGCTCGGTAAAGATTCCAACTTCTCTTTGTCTCTCTCTCTCTCTCTCTCTCTCTCTCTCTCTCTCTCTCTCACACACACTCTCTTATTCCCTCTTACTTGGTTCCGGTAGGGCAAACACATCCAAAACGCCATACTGGCATCCTAAGAGCTGCTGATTCGCAGAGTTTAATCGCGCCAGCCACCCTGAATTCGCTCGGAAGAACTTTCCCCGTTTCCTGGTGACACAGAGAAAGGACCGGTATACTTCTATCTTTCTCACTCTCATTCTCTCATTTTCTCTCTCTCTCTCTCTCTCTCTCTCTCTCTCTCTCTCTCTCTCTCTTTTCCCCTATGTCTCTGTCTATCTATCTATCCCTATCTCTTTCCCTCTTTCTGTATCGTCCCTATCGCTTTAACCCAATGACATACTTGAGCACATTGCTTTTGGCTGACTCAGGATAGGTTTCTTAGTCCTTTCTCGAAGATCAAGAAGAGAAGAAGTTCTTTTCGGTTAACCTAATCTGATTTTTATATTACTATAAAATTTGAAAATCGTGCGAGATCAATTTCTTCGTTTTTCCTTTTTCCTTTTTACACTTTCCTATTTCCGTTTTATAATCTCGAAAATTTTTTTATTACCTTTTGCCTTATAAATCATATATGTCTCTCGTACTTCCTCCTTCGTTCGTTCTCTCTCTCTCTCTCTCTCTCTCTATCTATCTATCTATCTATCTATCTATCTCTATCTTTCTCTTTTTCAAATTTGTCTGACGTTTTTTTTTTTCCATCATATTTTTCTCGCGAGATTATCGACCTATCTTCGTTTGAAATAGAATTCGTGAGAATAACACGTCATCGCGATCGATCCGTGAGAGGCAACAACGATAAATCATATTTACGTCCGAACATCTAACACGAAAAGTCTCTTTCACTCTCTCTCTCTCTTTCTCTCTCTCTCTCTCTCTCTCTCTCTCTCTCTCTCTCTCTCTCTATTTTTCTCGTTCTCTATCACTCCTTCTCTACTTCATTTCCAATTTATACGAAAAAACTATCATCGTCAGCTTGTCAACGTATTCACCTTTAACCATTTCCCAAAATTGATGGAGGGTGGGGTCGGAGGAAGAGGGAGGGAGGGAGGGAAGATGGATAAACTCACGAATAATCCAAACTTTCGATTGGAATT
>OU964969.1:5530542-5533126 GCA_918808275.2 Dolichovespula sylvestris
ACGTAATCCACAGACATTTATGGTTTTGAATGCTGCACATGTCGTTTTCTATTAATTAATCGACATTTTAATGGCTTGATGGCTTTGTTGTTATTATTGCACGTTAATCTTATTATCTAATTAATGTATAATAATAATAATATTATCATCATCATCATCATCATCATCATCATCATCATCATCATCATCATTAAAATAATAGATCTAATAATAGTTCGTAGAATTCGTAATAATATCATCGACACGATGTAAAAAAAGAACAATGTGGATTGCATTTCGTTCTTACGTATTCATCGTTAAAATGGAAAATTTGCTAAGAGAAGAGGAGAAAAAAAGAGAGAGAGAGAAAGAGAATAAAAAGAAGAAGAAAAAGAAGAAGAAGAAGAAGAAGAAGAAGAAGAAGAAGAAGAAAAAGAATGGAAAAAAAACAGAAAAGAAAAAAAAGGAAACGCGAGATGATTTTTCGAAGTCAAACACAGCGTTTGAGAGATCGAAAGGTCGAAAAGTTGTTCCTGTTTGTAGAGAGAATCCGGATACCAATCTCTTCTCGTTAGTCCTCCCACTGACCGGCTTTTCAAACTTTCTCATCAAATAGGCGAGATTTGTTGAATGTTTTCCTTAGGCGAACTTTCTAACTTATTGTGAGTTAAACTTAACATTGCGATCACGTTTACGCGACAACTAATCGTCCCATTTTACTTGCCCGACTAACGAGCGTAATTTCTCACCGAACTTTCGTTTACATTCGACGACAATTTATTACATCGTACTATTTCACTTTATTTATTTATTTATTTATTTATCTTTTTCTCTTATCTTTCGTTTTTTTTTTTTTCCTTTTCAAACGATCAACCAATCGCTTTAACAAATTTTCTTCGAAACATCGCTCTCTTATTTAAATAACATAATTCGTTAATAATCAAACGTGACGCTATCGGTCGTGTCACTTGCAATCATGACTCATTCTAATAAATTATCAAAATTATGAAAAATAGAATTTTAAATACGTACACACACACACACACATGTACACGTACACGTAACACGCGCGCGCGCACGCACACACACACACACACATAGTTAATTTATTATAATATGTTAATTAGAAGAAAAATATTCTTTCAAAATAAAACTGACATCAAAGAATTTCTTTTACAAGTGCCTATCTTAAGTAACGTCCTTATATTTAAATGTTTCACATTGTGTAAAACGATTCACTTATATATCACTCGCATTACCTTCTCACTTATGTCACCTTTGAAATATGACTCATTTTAAAAATTGCAAAAAGATATTAAGAGTAAAGTTCTAAAGAAGAGTATCATCTCACACAGGCACAGATGCACGCGTAAAAATGCTCTTACAAAAAAAAAAAAGAAAGAAAGAAAGAAAGAAAGAAAGAAATAGAAAAAAAAAAAAAAAGAAATTACGAATATAAAAAGAAGTTTCGTAACAAAAGAAATATTTAATAATTACTCAAGTAGTTACTCTTCCTATGATCTTTCTACTCTGTCTTTATGACTCACATAGGATAATGTAATTAACGTGTCCGTTCAGTTCCTTTTACTCCTTCGAGACGTCGAATGAGAAGGAGACGACCTCTTTGTACCCTTTATCACGGTCTCTCGAACGTACGAAAGCGACGATACACGGCAAAGGCGTCGTACTATTACAGACTGACTGAGAGAAGGGTAGATTAATTATTTTTCCTTACCCTTTCTATATAGTAAAGATCCTCGTTGATGTTCTCAACGGAGCCTTTCCCCATTCCTTACATCCCGTTACTTTATTTCTTTCTTTTTTTTTCCCCCTTTCTTTTTTATCCTTTTCCTTTCGTTTTTTATATTTTTTTTTTTTTGTTTTTCCTTTTACCTTTCACAAAGTGGCTAATCACGTGAGAAAAGGCGCACTTTGGTCTTCGTTTCTACATTTACCCTCCTTTTTCCACTCTCTCTCTCTCTTTCTCATTATCTCTATCTCACTTACTCTCACATTTTACTCGCTTTCTTTACATTGTTTTTCCTATCAGCCGTCAAGCTTATCGCATAATTAAAACAATCCTCAAAGGCATTCGTCATTAGTCGCATACGTCATTGACGATGAAACGTACGTTCTTTCCCTACCTTCCTCACCACCCCCTCGTTTCCCTTTCCCTTCCTCGTCCAGACCTATCAAAAAAAAAGGTAAAAAAAAAAACAAACAAACAGACATAATTTCTCCAATTGGAAATAAATTCTCTGTGCGATGGAGTAAGTGATGAGGAAAAAGAAATAGAAAAAGAAGAAAAAAGTAGGATCTCGTTAACCGTTGATATAAAAAGAGAGAGAGAGAGAGAGAGAGAGAGAGAGAGAAGAAAGGATAGAACAAAAAAAGATAATCAAAGATAAGAAAAGAAATAAGATAGATATTTCTCGGGATGAATTATATATAGAGATGGAGATAATATGAACGTTGATATATATATATATATATTTATTTATTTATTTATTTATTTATTTATACGTGCGTATACGTTTGTATGTATGTATATCTATGCGCGCGCATATTTACGTGCACATTTATGAAAGAGTAAGAGAGAAGTCAT
>OU964969.1:5533162-5550662 GCA_918808275.2 Dolichovespula sylvestris
CAACCAAGACGCTACTCCACGTACCTCCTGGCAATGGCGTCCTCCTTGATAAATGTATTTTATGTGAGAAAAAAAGAAAAAAAAAAAGAAAAAAAGGAAGAAGAAGAAGTAACTGTGCAGTTGGCCGCATAATAACTTGCTTCCGGGAATGGAAGACGTTTAGTGCACTTAGATCGGTGATCCATCGACCACGTGAGGAAAAGAGAGAGAGAGAGAGAGAGAGAGAGAGAGAGAGAGAGAGAGAGAGAGAGAGAGAGATACAAGAACGAGGCCAAGAATAACTCGTCCTTCCTTTCCTTTTCTTTTTCTTCTTCTTCTTCCTCTTCCTCCTCCTCCTCCTCCTCCACCTCCTCCTCCTCCTCTTCTTCTTCTTCTTCTTCTTCTTCTTCCTTTTCTTGTACTTTTCCTTTTACCTCCCACCATGTGATCTCACTTTTTACCTAAGATCTATTAGCCTTGCACTCTAAAAGATATGGCTTATGGATCAACGAACTACAAGATTTCTCCATCGTCCGGCATATACTTTTCCAAGGATTTAACGGGTCATCGTTAATGCGTTCGAAACGAGCTTACGAGTGTGACCGATCGATCCGATCGATCCGAACGAAAAGAAAAGAAAAAGAAAAGAAGAAGAAAAGAAGAAGAAGAAGAAGAAGAGGAAGAAGAAACGAAAAGGAAATAAAAGGGAAGAAAGAAAAAGGAGGAAGAAGATAAGAGAACGAAACGTGATAATCTCTGACACTCTCGGATACATTTTCAGGGAAGAAATAATTAAATCTAATCTCTAGGATAGAATTACCATCTCTTTCTCTCCTTCTCTCTCTCTCTCTCTCTCTCTCTCTCTCTCTCTCTCTCGTCCCTTTTTTATCTTTTCTCATTTTTTTCCCACCCAGCCCCTCCCCCCGTCCCCGACCCCGCCGTTTCATTCGCTATACTTCCGTATCATCTTGTTTTCCAACGTCGAACGCTAAGTTTACAGCGTACAAAATTGTTTCAATATCATTTTTTTTTTTTTTTTTACGGAAAAGAGAATAACCGTGTGTGTACATATTACGAGAAAGAAAGAGAGAGAGAGAGAGAGAGAGAGAGGGAGGAGATGGGTGGGCGCAAGAGTTATGGTTAAAAGGTAAAAGAAATGAGAGAGAAAGAGGGAGAGAGAGAGAGAGAGAGAGAGAGAGAGAGAGAGAGAGAGAGAGAGAGAGAGAGATGAAAGCCTTTGTCCCGGTAGAAAATCGATAAAGTAGATTATCGTGGAGGCTATAGTGTTGTTGCATCCACGTTGTGCAAGCTATGATAAACTTTAGCGAGCGCACTCCTGTGAGAAATGCTTGATGAAAACGTGCGGAACCGTATGTATGGACAACAAAAAGCAACGTATTATTGGTCGAAATGACGAAGGTACGTGGCTAACGTACGTTAGCGCCTGTTCGATTTATTTTATATATACATATATATATATATATATATATATATATATATATATATTATAAATTATAGATATTTATAAATTATAGATATTATATTAAGCGTATGTTGAAAAACTTAATGAACAAAATTCGCCACGTTCGAGTAATACGTACACGAAATATACGTACACATAATCACGCATAGTTACGTAAATACGATCGAACAATTTTTGTTTGAAATCGATCTAAAATTTGAAAACAATGCGTATGACTTATTACTGATTATTTAAATTAATTAATTTTTCGATATGAATTCCTTGTTTTTTTATATTATTATTATTACTATTATGATTATTATTATTATTATTATTATTATTATTATTATTTCTTTCTTCTCTCTTGTCAATCTTGTTTTCTTTTTTATTTTTTTATTTTTTTTTTTTTTACTTTTTTTTTTCGGCAGAAGCGTCGAGGATAGCAATTTATGTTGTTCACGGTTCGAAATAAATTAACTCGATTATTATTCGAGGCAACGAGAATTTTCGATTAAATTTTTCGTTTTTACTTCTTTTTTCTTTTTGTTTTGTTTTTTTTTTTCTTCTTTTGTCGTTGATAAATTTCATTCCAATATACGTTTATATAATATTATAGATAAATGCTTACGCGCATATCCTATATAGCTACAATAGATAACATTTGTTACGTTCGAATAAACTACGTACATGGGTATAGAAATACGATCGGACATTATATTCGATTAATTTATCTAAAATTCAGGAGGAAAAAAAAGATATGTATGCATTTACGTATGTATTTATGTATGTATTACTTTATATATGTACGTACGTACGTACGTATGTATCTTCGATCATCGGAAGTAATTAATTTCCAATGGGAAAAATTTATGTGTCTTTCTTTCTTTTCTAATTATCCCTTTTCTACGATTTAACGTTGCTTCTCATTAGTAATTTTTTCTACTTTTTGTTTTTTCTTTTTAACTATAAGCATCAATGCAACCAACGATTTACATCGTTGATTCGTACGAAACAAAAATTAACGCGATCATTACGGTCAAAAGAGAGAATTTTCCGCGAGACTTTATTATTATTATTATTATTATTATTATTATTATTGTTATTATTATTATTATCATTAGTATTATCTGTTTTTCTTTATTTCTTTCTTTCTTTTCAATCAACGAATTTAACGGGAAAATCTTCTCCCTCATTTTGAAGAAATATACATATATACTTTTGATTTTTTTCCTCATACAATTTACAGGGTGTTT
Source organism: Dolichovespula sylvestris (assembly GCA_918808275.2). Lineage (NCBI taxonomy): Eukaryota > Metazoa > Arthropoda > Insecta > Hymenoptera > Vespidae > Dolichovespula > Dolichovespula sylvestris. Next base: position 5,535,857 of record OU964969.1, read on the forward strand.
CAGATAAAAGAGGCCGCCTATAACATACATAACAATATACTATTATATATATATATAAAATATATATATAAACTATTCATATTATGTATGTACACGTTATATATATATATATATATATATATATATATATATATATATATAAACTATTCATAACATAACTCTTTTCAAACCATTCAAAGTATGCCATAAAAGTTTGTCGCATCATAAATAACAAAAGAAATATTTACTCGGCCTGCTTTTGGCTGAAACACCCTCTATATCCTGAGATTCGTTTTCTAGGATTTTACGCGATTGATCGGAAGAATTTACGAAAGAATCAGAGACTCATTCGAGTCGAACGAGAGAACATTGCTGCCAAGAGGCAGCAGGACCAGGTCGGACTATAAATGGGAGCGTTCGACTATGCTCGTCCATAGTAAGGGAGAAAGAGAGATCAAGAGAAAGAAAAAGAGGAATAGAGAGAGAGAGAGAGAGAGAGAGATAGTATAGAGATAGATAGAGAGAAAGGGTGAGACGAACTCCGACAAGAGAGTAATACAAAGGAAGTAGGGAAACGTAATCTTGAGATTCCATGCGGTCCGTGTCAAGGATGTAATTGAAGCCCTAAGGCAATCATGAAATTATCTTGGACATCGTTCCCGTGTCACGGTTCTCGACACCCTTTATCGAGCTATTACCTTCCGGTAGAAACAAAAGGTACCCCATATATAGAGCTACGTTAAGTCCTTCGCTTATCTACAAGCTGAACGAGAAAGAGAGACAGATACGGAGACGGGGAGAGGGGAGGTGGAGGGAGGCGGAGAGAGAATTATGTAGATAGTTTGATTAAAGTGATACGTAACGTTCCGAATTACAATAGGGATATGTATGTATGTACACACGTGTATACGTGTATCGCTTATGTGTAAAATAATTTTCTAAACTTCTTACTGTCTGTTAATATTAATTTTTCCAGGTAGAGAACTAAGATGATCGTTCCAAGGAGCAACGTCAAATTTAATTTACATAAAAGGAAACTATATATATATATATATATATACACATATATACACATACATATGTACTTGAAATTGTTTCGAATAAAATTATCATCAGATTTTCTGAAGTACCTAAGGGAGAAGTGAAAACTTCCTCGAATTTCGTAGATTACTTTCTTGGAAAATCCGCGCGAAACTACGGATTTATCTTTTTTGTTTTTTTTCTTTTCTTTTCATTTTTTTTTCCTCCTTTTTTTTTCCTTTTAATTCTTTTCTTTTCACTAGCATCAGTCACGAAATCAAACGAATACTATTCACAGTTGTCGCGCGTATGAAATTATGCATGTTAGATTAGTTATATATATAATTTATGTATATATTTTTAGTTATAATTATATATAATTTATATAGATTAGTTATATATATATATATATATATATATATATAAATGTAGTAAAAATAAAAAAGATAAAGAAAGATAGAGGAAATGCAAAAAAAAAATACCAAGAAACCCGAAGATTTTGATTTGAAATAAATAAGAAAAAAATTCCATGGATGTATATCAATACCAATTACAATTAAAGTGCGCTTACTAATTACAACGCTCTATTGTCAAACACTTTTCTAATCGCACACAGAAATCTCATTATATTACCTGTGTCGGTTCGACCCCGTTACAAAAAAAAAAAAACCCACGCGTCGTTCGCAAGCGCAAGCGTTTAAAATCGAGAAACCAACGAGATCCGTGATACGTTCATTTCGATAATTAATTCAACGTTTCGATTCGATCCGAAATTCAAGATTTATTTTATTACGATCTAAAGGAATATAAATCGATTACGACGTTCGATAATAACGAAATAATATTTCTTCAAATATATGTGACCCCGATGATGACCGTTCGATTAAGCCAACGATTCAATTGATAATCGAATATAATGGATCGTAAACCGTTCAATTTCTAGAGCATAGTCACGATTGAGTTATTAGAATCCGTTTAAACGACGTTTTAAGTACCTCAGGGAAGGTTAATATGTAATTATTCGGATCTTATTACATCGGGTGTTTCATTAAAACTTCGACTAAATCGAAAGTATACCTACTTACTTTTCCTTCGAACGGGGAACGTCGTGGAAGGTAAACCAGGCAGTAAGTTTTGCGAAAGCACATTGAGACCAAGATCGCGAGAGAGAGAGAGAGAGAGAGAGAGAGAGAGAGAGAGAGAGAGAACAAACAGAGAGTGCTCGAAAGATTTTACCTTGTAAATATTCAACAGAATTTAATATTAATAATCGTCGTGTATATCAACGTAGGGCCGTAATTAAACGCCACATTCTGAGCTCGCTAATCATTCTCTTGTCATTAATATAACGGCAAGGGAGATTAAAAACAAGAATAAAGAAGGAAAGAAAACAAAAACGAAGAAGAGGTGGTGGAAAGGGTAGGAGGGGGAGAAAAAGAAGGCTCGTTTGTCAGAAACACGCGCGGATAATGCTCTCATCAGAGCTATTCCGGAAACGGAGAAGACGGAAGTGAAGGACGAAAAACGAATAGGAATAAAAGAAAAAAAAAAAAAAAAAGAAAACGAGAAAGAAGCCTGACCAAAAAAGAAAAAAAAAAAAAAAAAAGGAGAAAAGAACGAAAAAAAAAAAAAAAGAAAAGAGAAGGGAAGAGAAGAGAAGAAAAATCGAGCGAGTGTCTTGGAAATTGATAGAAATATAGAAGATAGGACGGAATGGCAAATAATAATAGTGGTATTAGTGGTAATAGTAATGACAGCGATCGTCGTTGTAATAGTAGCGATAGCGATAGTGATAAAGGAGAAGAGAAAGAGAAGGGAAATGAGAAAAAGTGGGTAGAAGGGGGGAGGAGAGATGAGTAGAGGCAGGCAGCTACATAAAAGATGAAGTGTAGTTGCGAGAACGATACTTACTAGTGGAAAGGCTTAGTGGCTTTTGGACAAAGTCGCCTTTAAGCTTCGACTTTGTACTATATCTCCATTACCGTCAATGTCGTCGGTTCTTTCTTACCTGACGAATTCGATTTTTCTCTTGGGACCATAAAGGAATATAGAATCAGCTGTAAAGGTGTAAGAAAGTGAGTGAGATTGAGAAAAAAAGAGAGAGAGAGAGAGAGAGAAAGAGTAAGAAAGAAAGAAAGAGGCAAACGATGCTACTAGCATCGCTCGCCGTTTACTTCACGTCAAAGAACTCTAAGTGTAACAAAGATAGCAGCTTCTAAGACACTCTCTCTCTCTCTCTCTCTCTCTCTATATATATATATATATATATATATATATATATATATATATATAACGTTCACTCATTTCGTTCTTGACTAATAGCATACTTACAATGTCGGTTAGCTTGATATACGCTAAGCTTACTTCTACTTATCTCTCTTTCTCTCTCTCTCTCTCTCTCTCTCTCTCTCTCTCTCCCTGTATATATGTATATATGTATCTTTTTATGAAGAGTCAGACAGGAGACTGAGTTTGTTAAAACGGTTCTCGTAACTTCGTGCTTTGATGCGTAGACAGCGAAGAAAACGCTAAAGGATTTCATCTACATAACGAGCATAACGAGAAAGAGAGAGAGATAGAGAGAGAGGGGGGGGGGAAGAAAGGAAAGGGGGGTGAGGCGGAGAAAAAAGAGAAAATTAGAAGAAATGAAAACAAAAAAAAAGTATGAAAGAGAAATGAAGAAAATAAAAAAGTGGAGGTAAAAGAAGAAGAAGGAGAAGAAGTTTGATAAAAGGGAGACCCTTTTAAACATTGGCGCTGGCATAAACGTGGTTATTCTCAAAGCGAACCATATCCTTCCCGTCTGCCTATCCCTGTAAAGAAGGGTGGAAGCTAATGAGGGAGAAATAGGGACGATGGTAACAAAATACATAACTCTAACGGCTCGTCCGATATTCTCAAGAAAGTGATAGCGAATGCCTCGAAATCCATTTAACATGGTATGTGGCTGTGTAACTGACTGATTGCTACTACTATCTAAATAAATATGGTGGAAGAGATATATGTAAAGTATATGTCATATAATGTGTACGCTCATATATATATATATATATATATATAGATGTATACATATATATGTATCCAATATATTGGCCAATATTTTATATCTAAACAAACAAGATTGCGTTCAATATATTATAAAATATTTCAGTCAAGCCAAAAATACATATATTATTTTTATTGTATTAATAAAATATACTTTATCCAGACGTTATTGGTGTTGTTTCATTTAAAAAGTATAAAATAACGTATGTATGGGCATATAAATTGTTATATAATCGTTAGAAAACAAAAAAAAAAAATATATATATATATATATATATCTATTACTGATCGCGAGATATAATAAATTTATATTTCATCGTAAAACATAGATTAATACAATACGTACGTATAGATATGTAATATAAATAAATAGCTTTGTTTTTTTTTTTATTATTTAACATCATCATAGGTAACACGACTCTATTCCCAAAGTACTTAATTCCCGAATACGCATCCGTGACATAAATCCGATCGCGATGAAATAGATAATAGCCCGGGGAGAGTTAACGCGCTGTAAAAAGTTAGCCCGTAAAAGCGGCACGGTGCGAATATCGCGATCTCGAAAAATTTAGAGAGAGAGAGAGAGAGAGAGAGAGAGACAGAGAGAGAAAAAGAGAGAAAAAAAAAAGAGAGAAAGCATACGTCACCGTTATATAAGAGATAACAAGCGCAATCGACCGTATAAATCACGATAAAATATCGACAACCGATATATACGTATATGAGGATAAAAAAAAAAAGAAAGAGAGAGAGAGAGAGAGAGAGAGAGAGAGAGAAACAAAAGAGATGAAAGTATGATGAAGAGAGAAGAAAGAAAGTTTGAAAAAAACAGGAACACTTTACTGTTTATTGACCATTGTTTTCCGTGAAAATACGAAAGACTAAATATCGAACATATCATGTTGACCATGCGTCTTTATCATCGAGCGTTAGTTAACACTCTAACAATAAACTGTGAACCATTGAAAATATTTAAAGGATGATTTTCAAACGTATTACGTACTAGTATATAAATACACATATATATATACACATATAAATCCCCTTTACTTTGTGTTTTTTATTTATTTATACATATATAATCACGAAATTATTAAAAATATTATATATATATATGTGTGTGTGTAATATGATGATGATGATGATCGTTTCAACTACTTAAATGTTATCTGGATCGATCTAATAATAAAAAAAAAAAAAAGAAAAAAACATAAGAAAAGAGAAAGGAAAAAAGATCCGAGGAGACACCACGATTTATAACCCTTTATAAATCCACGTAACTTTAAAGTCACATACATTACTGTATTAATTCGTTTTATCGGCACGAACCTTTCGAATAGTTCGAATTCCTTACTTCACATATCCTCTCCCAGTTCTTCACATATTTTCCCTTTTCCTTTTTTTGTTTTGTTTTGTTAATTAAAAATTATACCCATATCATCGGTACAATTTAATCGTACTAGTCCATATATTTACATGATCCAATTAAATCTAATAAATCCATAAACGTTCAATCGCCAATATAATTAGTTCCGCGCGACGGTAAGATCGAGAAAAAAGTTGGATTATAGGATATATAAGGGTCAAGGGGAAAAGATGAAAAGGAAGAAAGAATAATAGGGGAGTGAAGGTAACTAGTGCGAGATAAAATTACTCGACGCGAAAATAAATAAAAAAAAAAAAGAAAGAAAAAATAAATAAAAAATAATAAATGTACGTTGAAACGAGAAGAGAAAAAAACGAAACAGACATGGATAAATGAAGAAAATTTTAACGAAACGAACGGATCGAGAAAGGGATGAAGGAAATAGCCATAAGTTGAAAAACCAATCGTACGTAAACGCATGTAAACGCACGCCCGCGCACGCCCATATTCATTACTATTATAAAAGGAAAATAAAATTATGCGAGGAAAAAAAAATGGACGTGTATATGCGTGATAGGTGCGTGTATGTGCGTACGTTAAGATGCTCTCGTATCACGGTCGAATAAATTTTTCCGATAAAATGAGGGGATGGAAGGGAGGACTGGAGGAGGGGAAATATTATTTACGAATAAATACTTCGTATAGGGATACCTCGTAAATATCGAAAGGTGCTTAGGCGTAAAAGTCCAGTCAGTTAGTCAGTCAGTCAGTCAGTCAGCTTCATCCCTCATTCCCATTCCCATCCGATTCCTATCCTCACCCTCCCACCACCCCGTTCTTCTTCGAAAGCAACAACCCTTTCTCACAAGGCACAGCTTGTGAGCCGGTCAATGTTCCAAACGTTTGTTAGAAGACAGATAGCTGCGCGTGCTCGATCGGCCGTGGGTAATAGGATACGCACGTGTACCATCGTTTATGTCGCATTGCGAACGTCGACTATATATATATGCATATATATATACATATATATATATATATATATATATATATATATATATATATATATATATATAGATAGATAGATAGATATAGATAGATAAAAAAAAAAATATATATATATACACACATATATATTTTCGAATGAATGCACCCAATACTTTGAACATCCTTGCGCGAATGAGGGTAGAGAGAGAGAGAGAGAGAGAGAGAGAGGGAGGGAGACATGCACACGTACACGTAAAAATATACGAATATCGTATGAATCTCCTATAAGACGACACATTATGCCACGTTATTTCGTTTCTTTTTATTTGCGTATCTAGCGCGCACGTGTTTTTACAAAAATAAAAAAAAAATAAAAATAAAAAAGAAAAAGAAAAAATCTCGACTGTCTTGCGACATTCATTACGAACATTTTTATTCCCCGCCCCTTCATTTTTTTTCTTTTTTTTTTAAATATAATTTCTCCTCCCTTTTCTTTCCCGTCAACACGTTTTCGTACGAATAACAATTCGAACGAAAGAAATCCGAAAGGGTAACGTCGTTACAGACGGATAATCGATGATAATGATGCGCGATGCGCACGAATTAATGCACTCGAATGACGTTACGGTATTAATGGAAAGAAAAGAAAAGAAAAAAAAAAAAAAAAAGCAGAGAAATAAATGGGATCGTCGAATAATAATTTCTCGTTCGTATCTCACGGACACGTGTTTATTTCGAAGTGGGTGGGGGGCGCGAGGCTGTGGGAGGGAAATCTAAACGAACGAAACGTACGACACGTTTCAGGCAGGATATTAAAAAAAAAAAAAAAAAAAAAAAGAGAAGAGAGAAAGAGAAAGAGAAAGAGAGAGAGGGAAAGAAAAATGAGAAAGCGAAGAAAAAAAAATGTGGAAAAAATAATTATATACCGGTGTACCACAGATTCCCAACATTACAATTGAGAGTTGTTCTACGAGGAGAGATTGAACGACGACAACGAAAAAGAAAAAAGAAAAAAGAAAAAAAAAAAAAAGAAAAAACAGAAGCAAGGAAAAAAAATGAGAATTTTATAAAAAGAAAAAGGAAGAAAAAGAGCGACGTAAGGGGAGAAAAAATAAAAAATAAAAATGAAATTGAATAAAGAGAGAGAGAGAGAGAGAGAGAGAGAGAGAGAGAGGACGAAAGCGGAAGAGAGAATGGTTTCTTTTTCTATCCTTTCTTCTTTCTTTTTTTTTTTTTCTTTTTTCTTTTAATTAAGGGAAAAAAAGAAAGATGAAGACAGGAGAAATGGATAGAGAATATGGTGAGATAGAAGAGAGAGAGAGAGAGAGAGAGAGAGAGAGAGAGAGAGAAAAGTATAGGGAGGAAAGTCGAGAAAAAAAAACTGATTAGAACGGAAGACGATTCGGAAACGTGACGGTTCCCTCTCATATCTCGGAGACGAATCGTTAATGGCGGGCCCGTGGCCCTCCTCTCTCTCTCTCTCTCTCTCTCTCTCTTCACCTCACCTCCTTCTCCCAAAAGAGGACATAACGAAGAGAGAATAAGCGAAAGACACACAATCTCCGTAATGGGAGACCGCAAAAAATGGCGTGAATAGAGGATTCCGAGGACGAGAATGAGAAAGAGAGAGAGAGAGAGAGAGAGGATGGGAGGGAGGGAGGGAGGAAAAAGAGAAGAGAATCGTCGGAGTCTATGTCGAGTTCGCACGCCGCGACGTGAATGCCAGAGGCTCGCGACTGTGTGTAATTAAAAAGTAGAAACGTAGACGGAAATTGTTGACGCTGAAGTTCCGGAGACGCTGAACCCCTTTTTCTCCCTTTCTCCCTTTTCTCCTTCTTTTTGTTTTTTTCTTCCTTTTCTTCTCTTTCCTTTTTTTTTTCTTCTTCTCTCTCTCTCTCTCTAAATCTTTTCTATCTCTCCTTCTTCGCATTTTTCTGTTTTCTCCTTTTTGGTTATTTTTTCCTTCCTTTTTTCTTTTCTTTTTCTTCTTGCAATTTTTTCGTTTTTGCTCTCGCTTTGTACCAACGAACCATCCGAGAGACCCATTCTCACGTTCACTCACGTCCCTTCTCTTGTTTTTTCTTAATCTACGGGGATAATTTTCCTCGGTATACCAATGTAATTTTTATTTGTTTTCTAACGAAGTAATCCGACGTATATCTGACGTCAGCGAAGAGAGGAGAAGGATAGAGAAGGGAAGAGATGAGATGAGATGAGATGAGAGAGAGAGAGAGAGAGAGAGAGAGAGAGATAGAGAAAGAGAGAGAGGGGTTAAGAGTAAAGAAAAGAAAAAAGGAAAAGAAACGGAAAGGATAGACAATGAAATGCTCGAAAAATCCATTTTTCAAAATGTAGAAATTCAATTCTATTTTATTTCCCTTTTACAAGAAATAAACCGAGGATCGTCCGTTGCTCCTCTCCTCCTATCTCTATTCTCTCTCTCTCTCTCTCTCTCTCTCTCCCTCTTTACGCTTATTTCCTTTCCATCTTTATTTCCTCTCTGTTTATTTCTTTCTCGATATACGAAACGAATCGCAAGCGTAGCAGAAAAACGCGAAATATCGAGAGAAATTCGCGGGCACGTTTCGCTGAGAAAGTTGCGTTTTCGAATATCACGAAGCACCTCGCAACTATCTCTCTCTCTCTCTCTCTCTCTCTCTCTCTCTCTCTCTCTCTCTCTCTCTCTCTTCCTCTCTCACTCGTTGAAATTTATTCGTCCGACGTCCGCATACCTTCCCGGATTTCTACATGCATACTTTTTTGTTGCATTCACAAAATCTCTTCTCGTTCCTTCTCGTCACGATTTATCGATGCGACGACGATATATCGATCGTAAATAAGTAAATAAGTGAGTGAGTAAGTGAGTTTACGTTACACGAGTATCTCTCTTAAACGAACATTGAATATTCCGATTCGTATAGTTCTTTCGTAACTACGAGATATTATCACAATCGCTCGATAACATTATTATTTGAAACTTCCATGTTATCAATTTGAATTTATTTTCGATAGATCGATCGATCTAACGGTCTAACGATCAAACTTCCTAAACGTTGAATCAACGTTTCAATGGAATCCTATAATGAAATGATCGTCGTTAAGATAAAAAAGAAAGAAAAAAAAAGAAAGAAAGAAAAAGAGAGAGAGAGAGAGAGAGAGAGAGAGAAAGAGACGAAAAAAAAAATACAAGGAAAGGGTATTTTTCAATGGTTAATCGATGCTCGGTGAACTAAAGGTAAAGATCGTTCGAACGTTTATTACCATCGGAATACCATGACGTTTTGTCGAAAGAAAGAAAGAAAGGAAAAAACACCGAAAGAACGAACGAACGAACGAACGAAGAAATGTAAGAAAGAGAGAGAGAGAGAGAGAGAGAGAGAGAGAGAGAGAGAGAGAGAGAGAGATGAAGAAAAAAATAAATAAAAATGCTATGGAAAAGGATCGAGTTGGTAGGGAAAAGACAACGATTAAAAAAAAAAAAAAAAGAAGAAGGAGAAGAAGGAAAGAAGGAAAGAAAGAAAGAAAGAAAAAAAAAAATTGGGTAAATCGCTCCAAGAGTTAATTCACCTAATAAAAATCTCCTAGAGGAGCTATTTTTACGAAGAAGTAATCGTCAGTGAGTCGAGAAATGCGGGTGCCCCTTTAACGGTCCGGCTATCCTTTCAACGAAAGCTTTATCGGAAAGTTAAAGCTCTGCTGCCAGAATGACGACGGCCAACCCACTCAACGCCCCCCCCTCTCTCTCTCTCTCTCTTTCTGTTCAGATAAAAAAAAAAGAAGAAGAAGAAGAAGAAAAGAAAAGAAAAGAAAAGGATGGAAAAGGAAGAAAGAAAAAACTTCAACGTCCAGCTCTCGGCAATTTCTACGCGATAATATATTAAGCGACCGATAAGGTCGTACGCTATGGCGAGGACATCGAATAATAAATAGCCAGAATAAGAGAGCGAGAAAGAAAGAGAGAAAAAGACAAAGAGAGAGAGAGAGAGAGAGAGAATATGGCGTTCGACCGAACGAAACGTTAAGGTCGACGATAGTACTGTCCGTGAACACGACGGAAAACGACGATTATCCCGACACACTGTATTTCCACGGATAAATCTCTGGCCCGTTGTTACTCTAACGGGATACGTTTTTTTCCTTTTTTTCTTTTTCTTTTTTTTTTTTTTTATTTTTGTGCAACGTTTATACCTCATTCCTTTCGAGAAGAAACGTCTACTGTCGACCCCCTCTACCCGTCCACCCCCAACTTAATTTCCCCCTCTCTCCCACCTCCTTTTATCCCTTCCCCCCTTGCACCCAATTCCATCCGATATAATCCATCATCCCGTTCGTTCGTAATCGAATAAATCCGAACGACCAACGCGATACACCTTTTTCCGTGAGAATAATTAGATAATGCTATGCTCGGATTTGATTGTTTTCATTATTTCATTATCAAATCGAATATTATGCGACGATTTAATAATACGAATCCTAAGAGAGAGAGAGAGAGAGAGAAGAAGAAGAAGAGAAGATGATGATGATGAAGAAGAAGGAAGAGGATTGAGAGAAATAAAAAGGAAAGAGAAGGAAAAGCAATTAAAAAAAAACAGAGAGAGAGAGAGAGAGAGAGAAAGAAAGAGACATGAAAAGAAAAGAAAAATATTAAAAAAAAAAAGTATCGATTATCGTATGAGGGTATCGTCGATAAATTGTAAGGGAAAACTTTGAGTAGTCGTTTATCAACGTGACGAACGAGAAGATACGTCGGGAATGTCTGGAATCGTTTCCAAACCGTCTCCTCTCCCCTCTCGAGAAGTCATTTAGTTATGGTAATGAGACATTAAGGATACCGACGAATAGAATCACTGTATAACGTTCGAAATTGAACATCGATCGGGTCATCGACGACTAGAACGACGACGAGGTCGAGGACGAAAGGAATCGTTCCATCTTCTTTACGTTTTACTTGCCAAATAAAATTGATATTAAGACCAGGAAAGATCGAGTAGATTTTAAAGGAAGTGATATTTAACGAAGGTTACATTCACGTTTTCTCTCTCTCTCTCTCTCTCACACACACACACATACACACACTTTTCATTTCTCTCTTATTTTATTCGCAAAGAAAATAAATGAGAACACATCATTCGTTGATATCCATTATTATGTATTGGCCGTCGTCATACTTTTTCACTATCATCCTCAATCCGCGTGCGGTGATATCAGTGAAGTTAATTAAGAAATGAAAAGTAAAAGGACATATAAGGAGAGAAAAAGAGAGAAAGAGAAAGAATGACGAAGAGTTAAAGGAGACTCAGAAATCTAACCTCAAAGTGGCACCACGGGAAAAGCTTTCGACGTGATACCCAAGTAATTACGTAGGGTCTAGAAATACCGTAGTGTCTCTTCCATCGGCGCCATTTCTCCTCTTCATCATCCCGGTTCTTCCCCATCGCGTTCTGGGAAGCTCCCTAGGAACGGCAGGAGTCCTTCGTGCGTCTCCAATTAAGGGCTACGCACGATCGTGGAAGCTCTCGAGTTACGATGAAGCGTACTCGTACGAGTGTCTCCTACGACGACGACGACAACGACGACAACGATGGTGACGACGACTACGATGACGTCGACAACGACGATACTACCGAATAGAACGACGTCTGTTGAAAGGGTGGCAGCAAGTACTCGTGCAAGACTTCGTTAAGAGGCATCCCTCTAGAACATCAAACGTGACAACGTCTAATATTATGTATATAAAGGGTGAGAGGGTATCTTAAAAGTATGCGAAATACGTTGAAAAGGTCTCATGGTCATCAAAAGTTATCCTCTCCCTTTTCCGTTCGTCGAACTTCCATCTTATTATTCGAGATATAAAATTTTCGTTATTACATATCACAATACATATTATGTTACATTAATTACATTATGTTATAATAATGATATAGAAAATAGGATGAATAGTTTACGATTTATATGAACAATGTTATCGAACGAATTAGTTCGTACGATAGTTAAACGATTATATCGCACGTTACGACACGTCGATCATTATCTTACCTGTTAAAAATAATCTCAGAAGGATATTCCTTCGTTTATCATATCACCGAAGACACAACCGTCGCTACCACCATCATCACCACCATCACCATCACCACCGGTGGTGGTATGAGCGAAGAAATCGATTTAATTTCTCTCTCATTAAACGACAGACCCAACGGGAATGGATCATTTCTTAATGTCGTTACTTATTACACTATTACGATCTTGATACGTTGATCGTCGATGAATGACTAAAACTATCGTGACTCACGAAACCAACGAACGACGAGTCGCGCGACACAAATATGACCTATCCTCTTATTTCCTATCTGACCTTTCGTGTTTATCTTCCTTCCTTATTTCGTTCGTTCGTTCGTTCGTTCTTCTCTTCTTTTTTCATTGTTATAATTATTATTATTTTTCTTCTTCTTCCTCTTCTTCTTATCATTATTATTATTACTAAAAATTCTTTCTTATTATTATTATTATTATTATTAAAAATGATTAATGCGCTGTGATGAGTCGCACACTGATTCGAAAGCTCGCGATATTAAATTCGTGGATTGAATCGGTTAGAGTGAAAGCAGGGAAATGTAAAACGTAGGACTTGGAGGCGCGGCATGCCGGCGAGGTTGGTAATTACTTGATGAAAAAAACCGGGTCAGTTAGCTTACACCGACAAACTTTATCCTTTTCCCTATTCCACGACTGTCGAGAAACTCTTGCCACAACCCTCTGCCCTTCGTCTCGCAGCCTTGTTTGTACTGTATATATATACCGTACGTATGTATGTACATACAACGCTTACGTATATGCGTACGTTACCAGGTGTATTATTATTTGCAAATGAGTACGTTCACTCGTTATCATATTTTCTCTCTCATCGTACCAGGTTTTTTGTTTAACATGAAATATAAGAGAAAGAGAATGAAGGAGAAGAAAAAAAAATAGGAAGAAGAAGAAGAAAGAATATACACATGTATAATAAAAAAATAAATAAATAAAATAAACTAGAAGAGCCACAAAAGTTCGTATAAAACGTTAACGAGTACGAGTATATTTTATATACTTTGTTTCTACGCGATCGTACGTTTCGATTTTTGTCGTGAAGAAAAAAAAAAAAAAAGGAAGAAAGGACAGAAACAAATAATATTTTCATTTGAAACCACTCGTCCCATATATATATATATATTCTCATTGGATAACTCCTTTCTAGTACGAGCTAATGAAAATTGCGGCATGAAAAACCGAATGTGCGGTTAAAATATGAAAATCTCTTCTTTTGCTATCCAGCAAAAGTTAACTCTGCTATCTGTATGCCACATTCTTTTTTTATTTTATTAAAGTCGTTCCAAAGAGAGAGAAAGAGAATATATATATATATATATATATATATATATATATATATATATATATATATATACATACATATATAAATAAACCGACCGAAGCTGAATGAAGACACGAAGTTGACTTCATTTAAAATTTTTTTCTCCCCTTCTTCTTGATCTTCTCCTGGCAGCCTTCTCTTTCTGCTGATACCCTTTCGACCGTTCCCCCCCTATTCTTCCCAACGGAAAAAGTTTTTTCATTAACGTGTACGTCAGCACAGATGAATAATTAGTACAAGCACATTGCGGTCATCTCGAAATTACAAAGCCATCAAGAACATGTATCTACACGTGGTAACACGTATCCACATGTGCACGTATACGTTTAACGAATTGTTCAATATTAACAATAATTGCGATCTTAAGAAGTAGAAAAATATTTTTCTTTTATTTTCCTTTTGTTTCGTTTCGAACGATAATAACAAAAAAAAAATTCGCATCGTGATCATTCGATAAATCGAACTCTCGTTTTTTCTTTTCTCTTTTTTTTTTTTTTTTTTTTTTTTTTATCTTTTCAAACTTTCACTCGGTCCCTTTTAAAAGAAAACTTCGGGGGAGAATGAAGAAGGGCGAAGGGTAAAAAGAAAAAGAAAGGAAAAAGAAAAACTTCATAGGATGTGGACTTAGGTGAGTTCATAAAATATCCTGCCTAATCAAAAGTTTTCAACGTGTACGAATTATAGACGCCCCGGGAACATAAAAATCTCGTACCTATCTATTGTTAACAGACTCTCTCTCTCTCTCTCTCTCTCTCTCTCTCTCTCTCTCTCTCTTTCTTATTCTATATCTATATATTCTTCATCCATTACAGTTATCATCAAGATCAGAAAAATCTTTTGATTCCAATTGCCTTATAAATCATATTTAATGTACTCCATTGTAACTTGCATCGTAAAAAAAAATATATATATAACAAAAAAGTAAGAAACCAAATAAAAGGAACACGCACACCCGCACACACACACAGAAGTATGGCTCTGTTAAAAAAGAAAAAAAAAAGAGA
>OU964969.1:5553162-5555662 GCA_918808275.2 Dolichovespula sylvestris
AAAAACGAGGTTATTACACGTGAGACTATACGGCCTACATTACAACGCATCGTCTGATCGGTATCATATGTTTGTCGAGTTTCCTAACCGACTATCTGTGTTAAACCTATGATCGACAAATATAGAACGTTACTGCGGCTACGCGTTACATGCAACGGGAATAAGCCTTCGCAAATAGTGACATTAATTGTCTACGCTGCGTCCTGTTTGCATGCTATTATTCAGAATAATCGACGACTATTGGTAGCCCTATGTCGTTGAAATTCATGACCATGTTAAACGTCCGATACGTTCGTACATATAGATCAATTTCTATTCCTAACGATAAGTTTCGAGAATATTCCTTCCAATGGCTTAACAAAAGTCACCACAGCGAAACAACGATCTATGATTTACTGATACGTTACACGTATATGCATATGCATGTATATACGTATACGTATGTATACATATTTTAGAAATCAATAATTATCAATATGTCACTTCCGTCGTCGTACGCTTAGAAATGGGATATGTGATGAGGTTCGGGGAGAAGGGGCCCTGGGAAATTTAATAACTACGACAATGTGAAAGCAAATGAACGCTTCGTGGTATTTTTATTATAAATATAATATTAAGAATGATTTAATCGAATATAAAGAATTGCTTAACGTTATTCTAATGCAAACGAATAATTGATCGCATTAACATATCTGAACAACGATAACATTAAATTCACCGCATTAACATACCTAAACATCGACAAGACATTAAATTCAACGTTCGGTCGGTATCTATTTACATAGGAACGTCGAATATAGCTTACTCCTCTCTCTCTCTCTCTCTCTCTCTCTCTCTCTCTCTCTCTCTCTCTCCCTTTCTCGAGTCGTGCGAAACACGTGTCTCAAATTCAAATTGAAAGGGGGATCAAACAGCGTGGAACGGTGGGGAAACACGATCGCTCCTGTACCCGAGTCACTCCAAGATAGAGATAGAACGATAGATCCATAGATAGAGAGAGATAGATAGATAGAGATAGAGAGAGAGAGAGAGAGAGAGATGGAGTAGGGCTCGAGCATGGCCCAATTTTCGTCGTGAGATTGCGATCAGGTGACCGTAAAACGTATACGCGAGGTAGAGAATTTCGGGGGATAGATAGGTGGTGAGTTACTCTCTGTTCGCTCGACACACCTTCGAGTACACCCCTCCACCCCCATCCCACCCTCCCTCTCTCTCTCTCTCTCTCTCTCTCTCTCTCTCTCTCTCTCTCTCTCCCTTGCCGTTACCAAAGTCGGCCTATCATCAAAATGGCTGGGGATTCGAGCATCTGTCCAAACGGATAGCGTATTTACGATATTACTCTTGGCCCATCTGGTAACTGCTTTACCGGTACGACGTCGTTTCCCCATTGCAGAGAGAGAAAATAACAGCAACGGCAGCACTCGGGTACGTTCAACGAACGTACGTACGTACGTACGAACGAAAGAACGAGAAAGCAAACAAGCTAGCTAGCAAGCAAACAAACCCTCTGGCAAAAGATAAAACTTATTGTTGCATTGTTGAGAAGCTTGATATCTTTGACTCTTTAACCACACTAAAAACTACCATCCTCGACTAATCATCCCTTCGAGCTTATCTTTTTATTCGCCTTCGATGTTTATAAAAGTTTTGAAAGTTTTCCTCATCTTCTTCTTCTTTATCCTTTTTCTTCTTCGATTGCCTTCGAGATAACGCTTATTAACGGGCATGACCAAACAACCTCTCCCACTCCAGGTTACATTGCCTAACCCCTTCCCTACGTCCGAGGTGGGCGTGACCTTCCTACCTCCCCACCCACCCACCCGCCCCCCCTACCCACCTTCCTCGACACCAACCAACATATGTTTCAAAAAGTTAAACCGACAAAAAATCTTTCTTCTTTAACTCCTTCGCCATGAAATTAGACCGTTAACAACGTTTTATAAATTTATTTCGAGATATTGCTCTCTCGCAATGCGAATAGAAAGACATGCCTCCTGAAACGACGACGTATCGTCGTTCGACATTAAAACGATTAAAATGTACGACCTGTTTAAATGTAACGTAGAACGTTTTTTCGTTATAATCATCATTTTCCTCGAAGAGAACGTCGTATCGTTCGATCCGAAAAGAAAAAGAAAAAAAAAAAAAAAAAAAAGAAAAATATACGAACTTCCATTGAATCGCGACGGCTAACAATTTCTTTAATTTTTCTTTCTTTTTTTTTTTTTTTTGACAATTCCAATGAAAATTTTCTTATCGAATATATTCCAACTGTCGAATAAGGAATATCGATGACGTCGATGAGAGATAGTTGTATATTAGAGTTCGTAACTGCATAACTATTCTCCTCAAACAGATATATACTTTCGTACCAAGGATCGAACGGCGAAAAAGGGCTAACCAAAAAGTCATTTCTGAAAGTTCGTTCGACCTCGAAATCTATCGCGTTTGGAACAATGCTCGTCAAATGAGACGGCGAAGGCAATCGAGCGAGATCCGA
>OU964969.1:5558162-5560662 GCA_918808275.2 Dolichovespula sylvestris
TTTCGACGTAGATCGTGCAATGAAACCCGGAATCATTCAATTTCGTTCGGTTTTCGTTCCTTTTTATTTTTATTTTTATTTTTATTTTTATTTTTTTTTTTGTTATTTCTATTATTTTTTTTTATTCATTTTTTTATTTATTTATTTTTTTTTTATTATTATTAATGCGAAAATAAATGAGGGAAAATTTGACAAAAACGAGAAGTTCTCGTCGAATATGTACGTCCATATTTCGTTTTTACTCTAATACAAACTATTATTCACATTCCATTCCAACGTAGATAATTCTAACTATGGCGAATCCAAATAAATTTAATATAAACCGAGCGAAAGGAGGAAAATGAATGAATGTGGTAATAACATTCCTACGTATGCACTCGTGACATACAAAATAGAATTTTTAATTGAATAATAAGTTTTTTTTTTTTTTTTTATTTGGTTAATCTCTTTCTCCCGTTAATCTTGACGCACTTTAATAAATGCTTCAAAAGGGTGTACCTTAATCGATGATCGACGATATTTTGTCTCTTCAAAAATTTACCCTCCCCTCATCCCCCATCTCCCCGTAATAGACTTAAAACCTACGACGAAGGACCATTTTGTCTCAATTTTCTATTATTTTTTTTTTTCCGAAATAAAGCCGAAGTTGTAAACTTAAAATTCACATTTCAACATGGATATTTAGTTTTAATGAATTTACTAACAAACAACGAAATTCCATTTACGATCTTTTAAAAGAATTCCTTTTTATTATTCTCTCTCTCTCTCTCTCTCTCTCTCTCTCTCTCTCTCTCTCTCTCTCTCTCTCTCTCTCTCTCTTTCTCTCTCAATATCTGATTGATAATGACGGACATAAATGTCCGCGTATTTTTAATAATAAAATAATAATAAAAGCGAACGAACAAGGACGGAACAAAAAACAAACCTATTCAAAATTTTTTCTATTATATATATATATATATATATATATATATATATATATATATATATATATATATATAATACAATTCAATCGTCATTTCAAATTTCAATTCGATTTCAATAACGCGCATTTGTCCAATCGAAAAGGCAAGATTTTATAATTAGAATCGAACTCGAAATTTGTAATCGTACCAAACCAAAGTCTAAAGGGAAATGGAAACCTCCTGTCCACCCCACCCACCACTTCCACCTCCGTCCTTTTCGACAATTGCAATATCGAAACGTAATGATGGTAAAGTAGAAAATATAGTTCACATAGTGTTGTATGCGTTTGGTTTACAGCTGGTAGCAGTAATTCGAGAATATATATATATATATATATATATATATATATATATATATATATATATATAGAGAGAGAGAGAGAGAGAGGTTACATCGATGATTCGCATTCATAATTGGTTCTACTATTGTAGTTTCACAGTTCTCATATTGTAATTTGTATTAGACAAATAAATGTAAATTCTCTCTCCCTCTCTCTCTCTCTCTCTCTCTCTCTCTCTCTATCTATCTATCTATCTATCTATCTATCTATCTATCTATCTATCTATCTCTCTATAACACAGTTCATTGATCAAACTTTCGAGCATATTTGTAATGCGTTGATTAAAAAACAAATATCTACGTGAGTATTTGTCAGAAATTCTTCTTCTTCTTCTTTCTTTCTTTTTGTATTTCTTTTTTATTTTTTTTCTTCTTTTACGCTTATTACCCTCCATTTTACCCATCGCATTTCGTTCCCGTCAACGCACTATCTCCTCGCCAAAGTAAAGAAATAAAGTTAACGCGAAATGGGGTCGTGATCCCGTGATTGAAATACTTCTGATCTAGGATACCAACTACTACCGGTTGGTTACTGCTTCGTGGTCGAAAACGAAAGGAAGAAGGATCGTACCGGACGATAGGCCAATCTACGACGTCTAAAACGAATAGGTCTACTTTTACGATTTGGCACCTGGGGTAACATTCGTCAATGTTACCGATACATCTTTTCGTCTGAGGGAACATTTCTCGAGAAATCGATTAACTCATACTCCCGATATCGAGACAATTAAATGGATCGATCGATATAGAAATTATTCTGTATCGATTGTAACGAAGTTATTAATTAAAAATAAAAAAAAAAAATAAATAAAAGAAAATAGACGTACATTATATTATAGACGTACGCGTCGGATTTGTTACTTTGACAATTAATGATAACGTCGATACTGTCGATAATAATCCGTGGAAGAAAAAAAAAATTATCGCACCGAATAATGTCGAATAGATTTTTGTAAATGCGAAAGAAAAACGGAGCGAGAGAAATGGATAAACAATTTTGCGAGTTTTTGTAAACGTACGTATTTATTCGTACGCGAATAAAATGAAATAAAAATAAGAAGAAAAAAAAGAAAAAGAAAAAGATAGAAAATACTCGAACGTACGTACGTACGTACGTACGTACATAAAAACGTACATAAATACATGAATACGTGCTTACATGTCACTTTGGGTGAGTTTATGAAAAGACCATTCG
>OU964969.1:5580662-5653162 GCA_918808275.2 Dolichovespula sylvestris
AAAAACCATTCCTTCTGTGAAGAGCATGAAGATATTGTTTTACCCTTCACCCTCCACCCTCCCTCCCCCACTCTTCCCTCTTTCCCAATATTTTTCTTTCTTCTTCTAATCTTCTTGATCTCTCCACGAGAAACACCGGATAATAGGTGAAAATGTTTTGAAGGGATATTTTTCTTTTTTTTTTCTTTTGTTTTTTTTTTCTTTTTTTGTAGGAAACTAATGACCATCGATTGATTACACTTTTTCGTTTTTTTTTCCTTTCTTTTCTTTTTCTTTCGATTTCGCGACTACGCTTGAATCGTATTAACGGTTAGGTAATTACTTTAACATTAAGCGTATTTTGTGAGATGGAAAGATAAGAAGGGAATGAAAATTGTAATTTATTGTTAATAAATATTAGGTTTGAATCATTAATTCATTCGATTGGTTATTGATATTTCATTAGAATTTAAGAACGTATGATTCTTTTATATGAACGAATATTTTAATATAATGTGAAATAAAGGAGGAAACGATGCAAAACAGTCATTAATGAAAATATACATATCTCACAACGTATCGTGCAATAATAAATTTGAAATGGTATTTAATTATCATTTTAATCGAGACAAACTTTCGAATTCTTGGTTACAATTCGAGGTTACGAATTCTCATTATAAAACTTTTCTGAAATAATTTGCATAAATAATAATAAGTCTCATACTTCTGGTGGGATGAGGATCATGTTAGAACAACAGTCCTACGACTCAATTAAATTTATATCACGTTACCCATTGTTTATATAATACTGTACTGTAAATTTTAGGAAAAAGAAAAAAAAAAAAAAACAAGAAAAAAATCACTGACGATTATTCATAATGTTTAAAAATTATCATGTTATATTAATTTTCGTTCGAGAATTAATCAGATTATTAAAACTCTACGTAAGTAATAAATACTGCTATTTGATTCGATCAGTATGTTTTATTTTTTTGTTTTATTAATGCTAAGTCATTTGTAAAACAAATGCTCAGTGTGCATGAATATTTCAGTCAGTAGAAATAACTCGGTGTAATAACGTTTATAATAACGTCGGGATTGCACAAGGGTTGCGTCGGTCATAGAAAAATATTGAATATTTAAAAATACCGAATCCAATAAATAGCGTAGCCCAACCCCCAATAAAATTTACCTAATTCGAATCTGACGCGATCGTTGGCGAATGAAAAAAATGTGAGCAGAAAAAAAAAAGGAAAAAAAAAACAGAAAGAAATAAAGGAACGAAAGGAACGAAAGTAAACTATTATTAACCGGATATAAGTTTTGGTCGAAATCGAGAGAATATTATAACAAAAGTACTGTGATTCGTGGAACCGTCACCGGCAGCTGCTTTACATAGCTACCTTGCTAGCTCCATTACCTATTTTATTTTCCCACAAAACTGCCCCATTTTCCTAACTACCATGCCAACTTCGCCACATACCTCTCCTCCTCCTCCTCGTCCTACTTCTACTTCTACTCCTCCACCACCTACCACCTCCTCCTTCTACTCCCCCACCACCTACCACCTACCACCTACCACCTACCAACTACCAACTACCACCTCCTCCTTCTCCTCCACTACCACCCCCTTCGACCATTCCTCTCTGACTATGCTCGCGTACAATTCTCCGCAATTCGCCACATTTTGCTGCTTATAGTTTATATTAGTGGGGGTCAGGTTTTATAGAGTGTTCCACCCTCTCGAATAAAACGTTTGTCGTTTACAAATTTGAAATCGTGTAATGGACGGAACCATAAACATTTTCTATGTCTCAAGCATTTCGTTTTTGCTATGATATATCGATAGAGAAAGAGAGAAAGAGAGAGAGAGAGAGAGAGAGAGAGATTTTAAGTTCTTAAAACAATAAATAAATAAATAACAATGATAAAATAACGCGAGTCATATTGAAAGAGAAATTCCTAGATATTTATTGTTCCTGCATATTATTCAAATATTCATATATTCACATTTTCGAACATTATGTATATATGTATATTTATGTCTACCGTTGACGCACGAATGATAAGAATTATTGAAGGACATAGGAAACAAACGATATGACCATGACATTTTTTGATAATTTTTACTCATGCAAAGGAATGAGAGAGAGAGAAAGAGAGAGAGAGAGAGAGAGAGAGAGAAATCAAAAGATTTATAAATCGATATTTATCTCTACGCTATATGAATTTTTATATTTTATCGAAAAATATAAAATGCTTTTAATAAAGCATTTCTGGAAAGGGAAATTATCTCCTAAGATCAGAAAAAATAATAATAATAAATAAATAAATAAATAAATAAATAAATAAATAAATAAATAAAGAGAGGTCAGAGACATAAAAGAGCGACGAAGAAATACATAAATAATTACGATGTATTATACATTTAAAATTAAGATTTTTCTATGATATAAATATGAATTAGTCACGTAATAGAGAATATTACTTACTGATAAAAATATATTCATTAGTATTAAAATGAATTATTATTTGCCTTTTTTCCTGTTTTGTTTGGCTTTTTTACTTTTTCCCTTTTTCTTTTCTATAAAAAGAAGAGAAGGTCAATAAAGTGTATACGAGTGTGTATTTAACGAGGACCTTCGTGAGGGACGGCAATTATTATGATGAAAATATATGTAACAAAAGTGATAATAAACTTTACGACGAGATGCAAGGATTATCGAGAAATTCAGTTAACTTTCGTGTTATCAGTGAAAATGACATCATGAAAAATCAATGAAATATTTTCGCGAGCAAAATACGTTCGATAGAATCGTTCAATTGGTTAAGTAAAAAGGATTAAAAGAAGAAGAAGACGAGAAATACATTGTAACTCATTCTTTTTCTTTTTCTTTTATTTTTTACTTTTATTTGTTTGATCCATATTGTTTTTTTTTTCAACATTTACTTTTTTAACTTTTTCTACCTTCCTTTTATACACGCACACATATAGGAAGGTCGCACGTGCAAGAAACGATAAGCCATACGTGAGGCACCTGCGGTTAGGGGATTCGATCTGCCGATTTCAATAATAGCATAAAATTTACATCTCTGCTTGGGAAAGCATGAAAAATGAATTACACGAATTCGAACAGAATTTTCGAGTAAAAGTTGTATGCAATGAGGTTATATACGAATCGGCGCGCAAAAATATACCCGTTCACTCGGCCATTCAATATACGCGTTATTTTTTATCGCATTTTTCAAAAAAAAGAAAAATAAAAAGAAAAACAAAACAAAATTTCGTTACAACCACGTAAACTTACCAGCCTCTCTACTGTCCCCGTAGCCGTATCCCCCCCCCACACACACCCCCCTCACACACCCACGTCATATCGAAATACAAAGCGACGCGTTCCAACTTCGAACGTAGCAAAAAATCCGAAGGATTTTAACTATCGCTACGGCTGTTGCTGCTGCTACAAAGAAAAGAAATAAAAATAAAAAAATAAATAAATAAATAAAAAAGAATAGAAAACAAGAAGAACGAGCATCGTATATGTCGAAATATTATATAGCAATGAATTCCAACGGATGGAGTTAAGGATACGTTCAATATGTAATAATAATACGTGGCGAATTTGAAAATCGTCGAATAATTAATTTCGAAAATAAAATAAACGTTGTGCCCCATCGTTTAACATTGAAAAATCGTATTTGTGTTAAATTTTATTATTGTTATGATTATTATTATGATGTTCTTTTTATGAAATGATAAAAGACACATTATATCTATAATATGACAGAAGTTTTTCCACCGATTTACGCATTCCAACGTGTACACTTATACACGGATGCGCAAAAGTGTTCGCCATCAAAAGACATATCGCTTTCTGGAAATTGAATATGTCACTTTTCAAATCTTTACCTTTATCTTTTATCCTTCTTCATTTTGTCTGGAACGATGTCTTCTCGACGATTTTGGCCATGGCAGAAAGAAAGAGAAAGAGAGAGAAAGAAAGAGAGAGAGAGAGAGAGAGAGAGAAGAGAGAAAAGGAAAGAGAAAATTGCATCTCGGAGAATAGCTGCAGAGGAATATGTCTTTCCTCGGTATGAATATTCCCGATGCACACGGACTTCGATCGTTATGAAAATGCAACTCAACGCGTCAACGAAAACGTTCACCATCCGGAAAATTTATTCCCGGATTCGAATCCAAAATCTTACGTCGTTTTTCTAAAATCGATTAATAAATTTCTTTTTTCGTGACTCAAATGAAAAAAAAAAAAAAAAAAAACGAAAAAAAAGGTCGACGATCCTTCATGTCGCAAATTTTACAACAACTATAATGAGAATACTTGTATCATAACGTTTATTACGTGTGATATTATATCGTTATATAGTTGCAGAGAATTTTCTGGAAAGATTATATGTTAGGTTAAACGAGAATAATTAGTTCAAATTGCTATAATTTTGGAAAAGACTAAGATAAATATATCGAATATAGTACCCGACTAATATCGTACGATAATTTTATTTTGATTTTTCGACGACTCGAAATTAACTTGTTTACTTTCAATCGTTATCTTCGACCGTAATTGCAATATAACCGCGATTAGATTATGAAATGCAACTGCATCATTAACGTATATTAATTTCGCCAGATGGCGCCGAGCTAAACGCCCCGCCAATTTTAAAACTAATGCTTCATAATTGCTTTATAAATATTCAACAATATATATGCATGCGGCGGCAATTACAATAATTTGACAAAAAAAATGACGTAAAATAAAAACTTGACATTTTCTAATCGGCGATAAATAGCGAAGCTCCATTAAAAATTTTCCTTTCAAAACGTGTATTTTTTACTGATAACATAAAAGATAGCAAAACAAATTCAATGAGAATGCACATATATATATATAATTCAATGGCATTTGTTCTAAAGAATTCAACGACGTGCAATATTAGGTCATTTATTGTTATAAAAATGTTATAAATTATATAAAAAAAAAATGGATGAGACCCTAAAAATAATAACCCTGTATCACTGGTCGTCGTTTGGTAGGCTGAATGCTGTAAACATTTTTATCTCCTTTTATGCTTCCTCGAATTATGATTCTAGTTGAACGTAGTTTATCTCGTAATGGAAGAAAAAAAAATCTTTTCGATAGGTTCAATCGCTCGCTAGATATATCCCCATTTTTTCGAGATAAACGGGTCACGCTATTAACGGTATACGCATGTGATTGTCAAAGAAGCCATGATTTTTCTTTTTCCTTTTTACGGACCATATAAACAAAAATATTTTATATCTAATCGAACTTTTTGTCGAGATGCTGAGATAAGATTAGTGCGTTATTATATACTATATGACTAGTATGAAATGTATTGTATATGGGACTAGTGCGTTATTATAGACATATGTACTTGCTTACTTGTGTGCATCGTTCAAAGTGAAGACGGAAGTGACGCACGTGCATGCGCATAAACCTACACCTACACGTCACATTATACGTAATGTTCTATTGGGAATAGCAGTACTACGCTCGCGGCAATGTATCTAGTTTTACTGTGCCTCTGGGTCTCGTTTACCGACTTCAAATTCGTTGACTTCTCTATGTAACATTCCATTTCAACTAGGATTGCATGAAAGAGAGAGAGAGAGAGAGAGAGAGAGAGAGAGAGAGAAAGAGAGAGAGAGAGAGAGAGAGAGGTAAAACGGAATGACGAATATGATCGATCGACTCCATTTTAAAGTGTCATATGGAAGAATGAATAATTAATATTAATTTCTAATGAATTAATGCAAAGTTAGGTTGATAGACTCATCAATTATTTCCCTCCGTTGGATGCAAGATTGATTAATAATTAATATTAATTTATAACGAATCGGTATAGTTACCACTAACAATGTTTATACGTTCGTTTGCCTGACACTGATGCATGAAACTCAAAGTTCGTTGAATTTTATTTATTTTCCTACACTTTTGCATAGTATATCTTTTTATAATGATAATTTATCTTTCCTTTTCCTTTGCCTTTTCTTTTTCCCTTTCCTTTTCTTTTTTCTTTTTCCTCTTATTATCAATGACACGCAAAAGTCGATAAAAAAATTAAACTTATCTTCGAATATTTTTGAATACATTTAGATAAATATTCATTAAAAAATGTTCAAAATATTTCACTCCAAATATTATTCCTATCTAATTGAAAATATTATCGTAAAAAATAATAAAAAAGAATAATATATATATATATATAATGCGTTAATTATTCTTAACATATATTCAGTTATATAAAAGGTGTTTTTGGAATTTAGTTAGATCTGAAAATGTAAATAAATAAATATATATATACATATACATACATATACGAAATACATATATTTTGAAAAATATTCTCTCTTACCATTGGTCCGTTTACTTTAACACGTCATTCCTAATGGCTTTTTGTTATTAACATATTGTCTACAAATTGATAAGATTAAAGAATTTAAGGAATTGAATCATTCAAGGAAAATATCTAATGTTACGTGAAATGTGACGTAAAACTTCAAATAATTATTAGCCCAAATTGTTATATTAATAGTCGCAAAGTATAAGTCACGTTCAGTAGAGGTTTCGAAATTCAAAAGATCGTACTATGTATTACATATAGAGAACTTAAATATTGGAGACAGAACCGTTGATTCGTTGAGTAAATAAGTTTTTTGTTAACAACGAAAGACAACAATATTCTTTTTTTTTTATTTCATAGATCAAATAAACAAAAAAAGAATCGACTAATCAAAAAAATTGACTATGATATATAAAACAATTTTTTTCATCGTGTTTTTCATTTGGAAAGGTAAGCCAATCGTGAAATTATTGTTATTAAATTTTTTTTTCCCCATCGTCTAAATCCATTTAATTTTAGGCAAAGCAAATGATTGTGTACCACGAAAATTCGATTATGATAGCATCGTATGCGTTTGCAATTCTACTTACTGCGACTCAGTGCCGAATATCAAGAATGTGAAAAAAGGAAGCTACCACGTATATAGTTCCAGCAGGGATGGGCTTAGAATGAGTTTCTCCGAAGGACAATTTATAGACGAATTTAAGGACAATTCGATCCCCAATGTGGATAGCATATATTCACTCAGGGATACCGTAACCGTTTATAGAGAAACAAAATATCAGAATATATGGGGTTTTGGTGGAGCAATTACCGATTCAGCTGCAATTAATATAAACTCGTTGAAACCACCAACTCAAGAGCATCTGTTACGGTGAGTAATAAAGAAATTTCTATTTTCTTTTTTCTTTTTTTTTTTTTTTGTTTTTTATGAAGAACAAAAGATACAAAGTGTTAAAGGAAAAAAATGTTCAAGAAACCTCATATAAAAGAAGTACATTAAGCTGACGATTCAATCGAAATAATTCGAAATGTTATTGATAATCTTGATAACGTGAACATTTATCCGATCTAGATCATACTATAATGAAGATGGTAGCAACTATAATTTAGGTCGTGTACCAATCGGTGGTAGCGATTTTTCTGTAAAACCTTATACTTTGGATGACACGGAGAACGACAACGATCTCAAGCATTTTAACTTGACCGAATTTGATTTGCTTTATAAAATACGTATAATCAAAAGGGCGCAGGAATTATCTCCCGATTTGAAACTCACTTCGGCTGTTTGGAGTCCGCCAATATGGATGAAAACTAATCATAGATACACCGGACCAAGTAAAATAAAATCATTTGACTTATTAAAAGAACGTTCGTTACTCCTTTCTTCAATTTTGAAGAATTATCCCAATAACGCAATCGTACGATTATTACAGGTGTTCTTCTTAAAGATTATTATCAACTGTATGCCGATTATTATATAAAATTTTTACAAGCGTACAAAAGTCATGGCATTATTATATGGGCCATTTCAACGGGAAACGAACCCAACAATGCGTGGATTCCTGGAATGACAGTATCTTGTATGGGATGGGCTCCATTTGATTTAGGGGATTGGATTGCTAATAATCTTGGACCGACTTTGGCACGTTCGGAATTCAACGAAACGAACATCCTGGTTTTAGACGATCAAAGATTCTATTTAATAAAGTTTTTGGATTATGTTCTCTCCAATAAAAAAGCATTGAATTATATCCATGGGATAGCTGTACATTGGTATACGGACGAGTTTATTTCCCCTTCATTGTTGGACATAACTCATAACAAATATCCGGATAAATATCTTCTTTTGACCGAAGCATGCGTTGGTAAGTTGATCTTTCTTTATTTTTTTTTTTTTTTTTGACGAATAATACGATAATTGATTAGAGCGTAAATTACTTTTGTTGTTTTTAAAGGATAAATTTAATGTCAAGAAAAATATACTCTTTCTCTTTTTTTTCTCTATCTTTCGATCGTTTGTTATATTCTATTTCTAATACCATTAGGTTCTAAACCTAACGATAATCCGAAAGTACAACTAGGATCTTGGAAAAGAGGACAGGATTATATTCTCAACATAATACAGGTATTGTTTGAACTTTTCCCCTAAGAATCCGATATGAAATTTTGTTAATTGTAATGTCAACATTTTGTAATATATCTCGTGTAGAATTTACGACACGGCGTAACAGGATGGATAGATTGGAATCTTGCTTTAGATAAGACGGGTGGTCCAAATTATATCGACAATTTTGTTGACTCACCTATCATAGTAAATCCCGAAAATGATGAATTTTTTAAACAACCAATGTTTTACGCGATCCAACATTTCAGTAGATTCGTAAAACGAGATTCAGTAAGGATTGAGAGTATGGAGACAAATGACATCAGAACTATTGCTTTCGAAACTCCCTCGAAAATGATCGTAGTTGTGCTGTACAATATGTATGTATACCTTATTTTTTATGAAAATTCCTTTTGCAATCATAAACTTATGATTATTTTCTTCTTATCTTTTAGGAGCTCCGAAAGTAAGAATATTACAATTATAGATTCTAAAAGCGGTTCCATCAAGATCAAAGTAAGTTCATATTCTATTCACACTATATTATATAAATAAATATTTTACTGATCTGGCGTTGATATTGTGAAACGTATGATATGCACGGAGATTGGATTAATTCAATTATATTTACACTGTAATATCTTCAAGTTTGTATTTATATCGCATAAAATAAAATTATTATATTAAAAATTCTATTACAATCTGTACATGAAAAATATTAAAGTGAAATATTATTTGCACTGAAAAGAGAGAAAACACATTATTTGAACTCTATGGGTAAAAAGTTTGTTCCCAATTACCTAATTTCTTCTTTGGATTCGCCCTTAAAAATTTTGGTACATACTTCAAGGTGTGATCATCAAGTTTACGCTTCATAACAGAAATTCTAAATTGGAATGGATGTCTCTTTTTCATCAAAGGACACATCTTATTATCAATAAGATAAATTTTTTGCCAATGAAATATCTCTGGTGGTTTTCTATAAAAGAAATAAAAAAAAAAAAAAAGAAAAGTGATTAAACTCGATTCTAATATAATTTTTTGTATCCGCAATTTTACACACACACACACACACACTCACTCACTCATTCAATCAATCACTCATACATTAATATTAAAATTAGTAATTCAATTCAATTAATTAATTAACTTTACCTATGACGTGGCCTATTTGTTACAAGATGTTTATAATATCTTTCCAACCAGTCTCTTCGTCTGTCAGATTTTATGTCAGCTATTTTTTGTACACTGACTCCCAAATACGGCTTCATTTTGACCATTCTTTTCGCAGGAGTATTCGCATAAAATTTAATTAAAGATTTAAGAACATCGGTATTCAAGCCATGAACCTTTTCACCCTCAACCTTATCAAATAGTTTTACAGATTCTGTAGCCCAACATATATTACGTCTTGGATTTTCATCAACATTTTCTGAATGCAATAGAGTAGTATTAAGTTGATAAACATAGAATGACCAGTACTGGCCATTAGTTATAACTGCTTGATTGACAAATGGATAAGTAACATCGTGAAATGTTGAAAAACCTATGAAATTCATAAAGTAAAAAATCTCGGGATCGCTTAATTTATTAAAATTAAAATATTTTGAAGAATATACCTTGATAAGAGGCTTGTGATAATAACCAACTGTAGGAAGCTAAAATAGCTTGTTTAAGAAGTGCATCACTTTCATCTTTAAATGTTCCTGGTCTTTCAGCTATGTATCCACAATTATGGTAAGATAAAAGGCCAAATTCACATGGATCACCAGGCCAAAATCCTGGTATATTCGTAGCATGCTTCCGATCCAATGTGTATCCTATTACTCTGGGATCAAACTTAAACTGTGGAACGGTCAAAGAAGAATCCTCGCATTCGCTCAAAGACATAATTTCCTTTAAAGGAAGATTATGTCTTGTGTGGAGAATAGATTTGCCATAATACTGTACAGGCATATTTATTGAATCGTAAATATAGTCTCTCATGCAACGTAATTTTTTCCTTGACTTTGTTTCTAATCCGGACGGATCTATACCACCAACAAACCAAAATGCTTCAACGCGAGGTTCAAAGTCTGTTTGAATTTCCAGTAAATGTGGCCTAATACTAACAAGATTTGATTGTAATATTCTATTAATTTGATATACAACC
This sequence comes from Dolichovespula sylvestris, assembly GCA_918808275.2. NCBI lineage: Eukaryota > Metazoa > Arthropoda > Insecta > Hymenoptera > Vespidae > Dolichovespula > Dolichovespula sylvestris. The sequence goes on from OU964969.1 coordinate 5,591,282, forward strand.
GCATTTGCTATGATATTTTCTATCGTCGATTTACTTTCCAGTTGAATTTCGTTTAATTCGTGTTTCCTTCTGAAATGCAATATTAATTTCATGAACATACAAACTTATTTAACAATAACTTAAAATCTAGACATATATAAACTGAATTATAAAGTGTATATATATATTATAGAATAAAGTAGGTTATCTTATGATATTACTGAAATTATTATTGAAATCCAATTAATATTTACCGTCTACTAGAATATTCAAATGCAATGATGTTTTCAATTGAACTTTTACTGTCATTCATGATAGACTCAAGCTCTTCGTCAGACATTACATTATTATAAAAAGTTGGAAGTCCACGTTCTGGTACAATATAAGTTCTTGTAATATATTGCGCGTGTTCCAAAGAATTGTAAGGTATTTTATGTTCTTCCAAAATTAATGATTTCCAGCCATAATAACGCGGCATATTAATTTTAAAGATTTTTTCTTCAACAGTTTTGAGTTTTTTAATTTCATCATGCCAGACTTCCTCTTTTCTCTTTTGTTTAGCTTTGAAAGACATATCTAATATAGGTGGATAAACTGGAGCATTTGTGATTTGATTTTCTTCCGATGCAATCGTTGCATATTTCTTTGAGCCGTGTCGTGTAATTGACACGGTATTATTTAAAAATCGTAAGTGCGAACGAAGAAACATTTTCTGTTTATAACTAAATCAATCAGAGAAATGAAGATTATCAAATTTACATCTGTAAAATTATAACCACATTTTTCTATTCATTTTAACCAGTTAATTTAAATGAGTATTTAAATAATATTTTTCATACATATAATGTTATTTTAAGTTAACAATAAAAGACTATATTTTATTGTTAAGTGAAACTACATTGGACACGCTTCTCGTAAAATTTAGGTTAAAATTGGTTAAAGTATAGTATAAACACAGCATAAGAAACGTGATTTTGTAATACATTAAATATCTAGAAGCGATTCATCTTAAGATTGTCCAAAACTGCGCAGGTGCATCACGACCATAGATCGAATAAATAGAAATAGAAAATATTTGTTGTCAGATCTATCAAATTTTTTACAATTTTACAATAGATATTTATTAAATAATTTCGTGCTCGCATATTATTACTGGAAGTGAACCCAAAATTTTTTTCGTTTTTTTTTTGTTTTTTAATTTTCATCAAATCAAACTTAGAAGATGCTTTGGACAAATATGAATTAGAATTCATACAGTTGGCGACTCTGTCATTGGAATACTATGGATTCTTGGATAGTACAGCTGGCTGTCAAAAGTTTTTAAAAATAAGTGTGTTACTTTAGTTAATAGAGAATTTTTCATTATTAAAATAAAAATCAAGACGAACAATCGGAAAATCGAATCATCATGTTAACTGCCGCGGCAAATACTTTATCAAACAATGGTGGATCATACAGTAGCGATAGGCCATCAAGTGCAGGAGATCCAGAGCTTGCAGCAGATCCTGCATCTGGTGGATTTTTCCACTCTGATTATAAAAAGTAATTAATACTTAATAATATCTTCAAGAACATTATAATATTTATTCTACAATTATATGTGTATATGTTGTATGTATAAATATAAATATATATATATATATATATATATATATATATATATATATAGAGAGAGAGAGAGAGAGAGAGAGAGAGAAATTATTGTATCTAATTTTTTCAGGCATGAAGATTTAAAGCAAATGCTTGATAGCAACAAAGATGGTTTGAAGTTAGAAGCTATGAAGCGTATAATTGGGGTAATTAAATAATATTTTAATCGATGTTAAACTTTTGTCCTTATATTAAATGCAATAATATTTTGCTTTTGTTTAAATGATTTCTTAATTTATATCAATATAACTTTATTATAAAAATAATGAGATCATAAAGATATACATTTGTAGATGGTGGCTAAAGGAAGAGACGCGTCTGAACTTTTTCCAGCAGTAGTAAAGAATGTTGTATCAAAAAATATTGAAGTAAAAAAGTTGGTATATGTCTATCTGGTTCGTTATGCTGAGGACCAACAAGATCTTGCACTCTTGTCAATATCTACGTTCCAAAGAGCTTTAAAAGATCCCAATCAATTGATAAGAGCCAGTGCTTTAAGAGTTTTATCTAGTATCAGGGTTTCTATGATCGTGCCCATTGTGATGCTTGCCATTAAAGATTCAGCTAGCGATATGTCACCGTATGTACGTAAAACCGCAGCACATGCTATTCCTAAATTATATTCTTTAGATCCTGAACAGAAAGAAGAATTGATTGGAGTTTTAGAAAAACTTTTATCTGACAAAACAACTCTTGTTGTTGGTTCTGCAGTAATGGCTTTCGAAGAAGTGTGTCCAGAAAGAATAGACTTAATACATAAAAATTACAGAAAATTATGTAATTTATTAGTTGACGTTGATGAGTGGGGTCAAGTGGTCATAGTTAACATGCTCACAAGATATGCCAGAGCACAGTTTATTAACCCTAATGTAGATGTGAGTATATTATTAAGTCAAAATCGCTCTATCAATATTACTAGCTCCTTATCGAGAAATGTTTCTAAGGCATAATTATTTTTAGAGCTTGGAAGAAGATGAAAATCGTCCATTTTACGAATCCGATTCAGATTCCTCTAATACGAAAAAACCAAAATTTTCCATAGATCCTGATCATCGATTGTTATTAAGAAATACGAAACCACTTCTACAAAGTCGTAATGCTTCAGTCGTAATGGCGGTATCACAATTATATCATCATACGGCAGCACGGAGTGAAGTTATGATTGCTGCAAAAGCATTAATAAGATTATTAAGAGGTCATAGAGAAGTCCAAAGCATTGTACTACATTGCATTGCAAGCATGTCAATTACAAGAAAGGTAATGTAAGTATAATGTTAAAGTATACTGTAAATATTATAATAAGTAATTTAAATTATTCAATCGTGTATGTATTATTTAATCGATTATTATATAGCCAAAAACAAGTTATTAATATTATTGTTATTTTATATAGGGCATGTTTGAACCCTTCCTGAAATCATTTTTTGTAAGGACATCAGATCCCACACATATAAAGCTATTAAAATTAGATATATTAACGAATTTAGCTACTGAAACTAGTATTGGGGTAATACTGAGAGAGTTCCAAACATATATTTCAAGTAGCGATAAAGAATTTGTTGGAGCTAGTATCCAAGCTATCGGTAGATGCGCCAGTAATATAAAAGAAGTTACAGACACATGTTTAAATGGTTTAGTTTCTTTGTTGAGTAACAGGGATGGTAAGTTTCCATAGGTTTCTTTAATTTTTAAGTCATATATATATATATACATATGCACATTTTTATGAACTTGTATTTTCCTGTTTTCCCAGAGGCTGTTGTAGCAGAAAGTGTTGTCGTAATAAAAAAGTTATTGCAAACGCAGCCAAATGAACACAAAGATATTATTGCTCACATGGCTAAATTAATGGATTTTATAACAATACCGCAAGCAAGAGCATCTATTTTATGGTTGTTAGGTGAATACTCAGATCGTGTACCAAAAATTGCACCTGATGTCTTAAGAAAAATGGCAAAAAATTTTATTAACGAACAAGATATTGTTAAGTTACAAACCCTTAATTTAGCTGTCAAATTGTATTTGAACAATCCAACGCAAACTAAACCATTTTGTCAATATGTCTTCCAACTTGCAAAGTATGATCAAAATTATGACATCAGGGACCGTGCACGTTTTCTGAAACATTTTATTTTTTCGGAAGATAATGAAACGACGAAAAAAAAGTTTCCTGAATTTGCGAAAAGGATTTTCTTAGCTCCGAAACCAGCCCCTACATTAACTTCAAGGTTTAAGGATTCAGAATTTCAATTGGGTACTTTATCTCATTACTTAAATATGCCATGCGCAGGATATCGTCCATTGCCACCTTTCCCTGAAGTAGCACCAGATCCGTCTGTTAGAAATGTAGAACCAACAAATGTACAAGATATAAAGGAACAATATAAATATACTCGCAAAGAGAGAAAAGAAAAAAAGCAAAAAGCAAAGGAAAAGCCTTTTTACAGCGATGATGAAAGTACTGCAGAGGAAGGTAAGTAGTAGTTAACGTTATAAAAACTTCGGTGATCAGGAAACAATTATTTATAAGAATGAAATGTACGATTTTTTTTTTTTACAGAAGAAGAGGAATCTTTGGAAAGTTCAGCAAGTGAGAGTTCTGACGATGGAAGTGAATCCTCTGAATACTCAGCTGAAACGGATAAGTCTGATCGTAATGAAAAAAAGAAAATTATAAAACGATCCGAGGAATCTGACAGTATGACCGATAGTGAGGAAGATTCAGATTCTGAAGAAGAAAGTAATTCTCAAGATAGCGATGAAGAAGAGGAAGAAGAGGAAGAAGAAGAAGAAGAAGAAGAGGAAGAGGAAGAAGGGAGAAAGGCTACTAAACCAGAAAAGAAAGAGAAACCAAAAAGCAACTTAGATTTACTTTTAGATTTAGATGATGGTAAAATTATAAGAATTTAAAAAACGGAATTACTCGTATATGAAACAAAAAAAATAACGAATGTTTTTTATTTAACAGTTGTACCAATGACACCGATAATGACACCGAGTTTAGGTGGTTTTTTAACGCCTATTAATCCAACTGCCGCAGATGGAATTAGAGAAGTCTCTACCTCTTTTATACCTATTAAAAAATATGAGATGTTGAATAGTATTACAGGGCATGGTTTGAAAGTAGAATACAGATTTACAAGGTCTCAACATTTAATTAGCTCTCATTTGATTAGCATCGAATTAACATTTATAAACGAAGGAAATAAACAAATCAAAGATATACAGATTGGAAATAAGGTGAAGTTCTTTATAATTAAATATAAATATTAATAATTGTATATAGTCGAAATAAATAATATATAGATGATATATATTATTTGTTTTTTCTTTTCAGAATCTTCAAAAAGGAATGCAAATTCACGATTTTATGCGAATAATATTACTAGAAATAGATTTCACTCTATCTTCTACGCTAGGTGTTAATTTTAATGACTCTATGCAACCGGCAAACTTTAATATTGATTTTACGATCGACGAAGAGAAATATTCGTGTCCGGTGACTATTAAAGCTCCTATAGGAGAATTAATCAGATCAGTTTTATTGCCAGAAAATATGTTTAATAACGAGAAGGCAAAATTAAAAGGTATGAATGAAAATACAGCAAAAATATCATTTACGGGGAATAGGAAATATCTATCTGAAAAAATTTTCGAAACGGCTAATGTTGCAATGATATCGAGCGAAAATGAAATAATAAGGTAAATTATTCGTTTCTTTTATATATCAAGAATCTTCTGAAAAAAAAATATATATATAAATACATATATTCTATAAGTTATATAATTGATCTCTAAATTTTCAGATTTGCAGCTCATACTGTAGCGTCCAAATCATTGGTATTAATAACGATAAAAATCATTGACACAGAACATTTGGAAATTTGTGTAAATTGTGAAAAAATGGTTATAGGTTCTATCTTATTAAATGAGTTTAAAAATAACTTAAAATGAATGAAATATTTCCTATATATAATAGGGATATATCGATAAATATATCATATGTTAATCAAATAATCATTCAATTTATGTTACCATAAAATTATTACACACACACATATATATATATATATATATATATATATATATATATATATATATACATATATATGTTATATAATATATAATGTATATTATATAATATATCACATATATTGAGTAGTAATTATTATGTTCAATTTATTCTATTTCAGATATGTGTTTAAGAACACGTTTTCCTTTAGAAAATATATTAATATTTTATTATAATACTCAAATAGCTTTGCATTTTGAATAAAATCAAAATATTCTTTGTTAAAGAAACTTGTCTTTTACGCCAAACCATATTAATTTTTGTGAACCATAGATGTCCCAATCGGCTATTTCCCAAAAACGTAATCTATATTCTTTGTAATCTCTTAGAAAATTTTTCAATACTATAAAAAAAAGAATAAATATATATATATATATATATATATATATATATATATATATATATATATTAACTCAACACATTATCGTTGTATTAAAATAAAGAGAACATGAAAAAATCATGTTCCTTACGTTTTAGCATGACGTTAGAAATTGGTTTAGAAAATCCAATATCCTCATCAGGGAAACGTTTGATAATATCCAATAAAATTTCTGAACCAAATCCTTTATTTCTATATGCCGATCGAATATATGCCGTATCTAATACGGGCATCGTATATTTTTCTTTGGTTGAATAAACTTCAGTACCTAAAATGATGTTAATTGTCAAATTTATCAATCATTTTAACATTATAAATATTATATCAACGTATTTGAAAAAGAAATTAAAATTGAAAATTACCTTTAGGTTTAATGGTATAAAAACCAATGGGTTTACCGTTTTCCCATCTAATCAAAACGATATCAAATTTATCAGCATAATCGTACGGTGTCTCCAATTTTTCCGGTTTCGGAGTATCAAATTCGACGTAAATTATTTGACACAATATATAATAAATTATTCTCTCTTGATTGGTTTTCACCTAAAGAAAACGATCACACTTTATACTACGTTAATCAAAATATATGCTTATCAATCACATATACCGTACCGATTAATCAAAAAATTTTTTTTATAAATGTTACCTCGTTCCAATTGTTTTCATATTTATCGTTAAAACTATTATCTAGGTCTAAAATATCATCATTCACTTTTATTGCTACAAATTGATTACATTTTCTACAATCGAGTCGATGAATGATGCCTTGTATATTATATCGTTTTAAATCCAATTCTGTTGCTTGTACGTAACTAATACATCTAAATAATAATACGTACAACATATATATATATTTTTTGTTGTTGTGTTGTGTTATTGTTGTTTTTTGTTCTTAATGAAAACTATTATTAATGCCACAATTGATGAAAATGAATATGTTATATAATTATTATTTTACAAAGAACACAACAATTTGTTAATTAACAGAATGAATCTTTCGAGAGATTAATTATTTATTAATGTTACCTGGGGCATATCATTTTTTACGAAAATATTAACAGTTTGACTTAAATTAGTACAGTGCGATAAACGTCATCTTGATGATTTTGCAAAAAAGAACAAGGGCAACGATCAGAATAAACTTGTATATATTCCTTTGCGATAATAACGCTAGTTACTGATAAATTTGATACCCAATGGAACGAAGACTCTATTTTATCGATAAATCGTAACTATCTATTTCGTTAGCGGGTAAAAACATATTCATATATATATGGAAAAAAAATATATATATATATAGAAAAAAAATTTTTCCTATATATATAGGAAAAAAAAATTAAACGATAATGAAATAGAACGTTAAATGAATATTTCAACTTATTTCGAGAAAACTAATTATGGTCTCTTAACGTTACATAAAAGTACATTTTACGCATACTACGATAATACTAGATTGAAGAGTTAATACTAATTAAAATGCTAAAAGAAATATTAATAGAGTACTTGAGTAAAATAACTCGATAGGTTTATGAAGTTTTAAGAATGAAATATTTCTTGACTTAAACATAATGAATGTGGAAAAGGATTATTATTGCATATAATATTCATAAATGATGGTCGAATAATTTTCAAATTTGTTATATATATATATATATATATATATATATATATATATATGATATATTTATATATATAACTATGATATATATATATATCATAGTTTTATCAAAACCTGTAGAATTTTTGTTGTGTTGCGACAACGCACTTCTATATATAAATGTGTGTGTGTGTGTGTGTGTGTGTGTGTGTGTGTGTGTGTGTGTGTGTGTGTGTGTGTGTGTGTGTGTGTGTGTGTGTGTGTGTGTGTGTGTGTGTGTGTGTGTGTGTGTGTGTGTGTGTGTGTGTGTGTGTGTAGATGCCATCTTTGTGTTAACACGTAGTCATCGTAGACATAGATATAATATATACAGGTTGTCTGCCTTGGAATATGCGCAGAAGTTCTTACAGGAAGATACCAAAGCCAGGGTATTTTGCATAGATATAATACAAAGGTTACACCTCATACCATATATTAGTGGTATGAACAATCGTGAAAGCATCGACTTCTTATAGTATAGTCCATTAATATCCTATTGTTCGTATAGCATATCGAGAATTAATAATTATATTTTCGTAATGCCAATGTATAAAGTGTCATTGCCACTGGCTATAGGCGTTGTCCATCCTAATATTGGTGGATGGCTTGGTGCTTATTGCGTAAAAAAGAATCTAGATCCATGGTATAAGGTAAGAAAAGAATTCTTTTTGTTGATACTCCCTATCGATCCTTACTCGATCACGTAATGAAGGCTGAGCCGTCGTAACAAAAAAAAAAAAGAAGAAGAAATAGGAAAAAAATAATAGAGAATTACATTAAGTACCGAAAGGAAATGCGAACATTTCTGCACTTTCAAAGTTGGCGGGAAAAATTTTAAAAGGACCCGCCTCTTTTTGAACTCTCATTTAAATATCGTTAACAGTGCACCATCGTCTATTACTGACTGCAATGTATATTATGAGAAAAAAAGATAAAGAGATTGGACAGACGATCATCGTGACGAAAACGTTCTTATTTTATATAAGCAAATCGATTTTCACTTTATCATCGTTAAGTTCATTAATAATGTTTCGTTGATTTTTTTTTTCGTAGTCTGATCGGAAACTTAATCCTTTTAAATTACGTAATGCCAATAATATGTAAAATAATATCAGGCGTTTATTTTATTTATGTTAGTCTTTGAAAAAACCATCTTGGACACCTCCAAATTGGGTGTTTGGGCCAGTATGGACAACTATATATAGTACAATAGGTTACTCCTCGTACTTAGTGTGGCGAGATGCTGGAGGATTCAAAGAAGCAGCCCTGCCACTTTCAATATATGGTACTAATCTAATTATGAATTGGGCTTGGACGCCTATCTTTTTTGGGGCGCACGATATTAAATTGGTAATTTTTTTGTTGTTTTTTTTTTTTTTTTTTATATCATCAACAAGTTATCGAGTTATATGGAATGATATTAATTATCATAAAATTGATTTTATTGAAATGTTCGCTTTTAGGCATTATATGAAATAACTCTAGTATGGGGAACATCAGCAGCAATGGCAGTAGCCTTTTATCAAGTGAATCCACTCGCTGGATTATTAATTATTCCTTATTTTGCATGGGGTACCCTCGCGACAGCATTGAATTATGTAATTTATAGGGATAACCCACAAAGTTCATTGGAAGATAAGAAGGAATGAAAGATAAAAATTTGAAGAGCGCAGGGAATGGCTTGTTGGTAGACTATTGAAAGAAAAAAAAAAAAAAAAAGAAAGAAAAAATATGTAGTAATATTGGCTTAAAGGATGCATAAGGCATTCTATTTTTTTACAATTGTTATATCACTGCTCTTTAGTAAATATGTGCTTTGCATAAAACGCACAATACTGTTGTTAGTATACACATGTTTATTAATTGATATGAAATAAAGATTAGTTAATAAACCATACGTACATTACACAGTATAACATTATTGGTATCGGTTGATAAATTATATATAAAGTAAAATTAAGAAGGAATCACTCATAATTCTTTTGATCTGTTAGTCTACTCTATTCTGCATAATTTTCTAACAATTCATACTATGTTTCAAAACTAAATCGCGTATATATTCATCTTTGTTGAACAATCTTACAGATAAATTAATATTTTTGTTTTATACAGAATAGAGTAAACGATCTTACATAACAGAGGTATCAAATGTAGTATTGGCCTATGTGCAGCATCGCACACAGTTTCTGATTTTTACGAGCGCTACGTAGGATCAGTTGCATAGATATAGCCTTGCTGCTGAAGTACGTATAATCTTTTTTCAACTGCATCTTTGTCTAGAACAAAACATAAAAAATAAAAAAAAACAAGCAAGTTATTAACAATAATAAACTTACTTAAAAAACCAATGTTGTGGTTATTTGAAGTTTTTAAGAAATACGAAAACACATACATTTGATAAGAAGAGCTTTGTCTGGACTGTGATTGATGTGTTGTGATAATGAATGTAACAATATTTGCGCTGTATGATAACGCTGAAAACACTCGGCAGGATTTCCAAATAATTCATCAAGGGCTGCCGATTGACACTAAAAGAAAGAAAATAGAAATTTATAATTGCTCTTGTCGTAATGACAATATCATTGAATTTTAAACGATTATTCTATGCATTAACGTTATTACCATTTGTATCGCGTGATTATAAAGAATCTTATCTGCTGTAGCCCCCGATTGTCGAAGTAATCCTGCACTGTTAAGCTGTTTGCACTCTGTCAGGCAAGATCTAAACTTATCATTCATTGTACTTACAACTAAAACATTAGAAAAAAAAAGAAGTATGTTCATTAATAACATCATATATTTCTATATCTTCATCTGCTAACTCGTTAGTAATCTCATTTTTTTTTCTTTTTTAAAAAGAAAGAAATAGGATTCAGTTACCTTCTTTTACACTAGCTGTAGGTTGCAACCTTCCAGCTTTAAGCTGTTGAGTTGCAAGACTCAATCCGGAACTCAACCATTGAAGAGCCCTCACTAACAAAATAACTTGTTCTGCTCTTCTTCTTGTTGCTGCATTGCTAGCTTGTTCAATCCCACCTAATGGTGCACCTAAAGGTCCAGCTCTATTTCTAGCAACTTCGCATACACATTCACACAATGCCACAACAAAGTTCAACTTTGCTAAGATCTCTGAATGTTCCCGTTCTAAAAGCGTTTCCTCTGGGAGTTCCGGGGCTATAAATGTTAATGGACGATCTTCCGTTAATGTTGGATTAACGTCTGGGAAAAGATTTTGAAAACTACCCGCTTCTGTAAATAAGAAAAAAAGGAAGTTACAATAAAAAAAAAAAAAAAAGAATAAAAAAATAATTAAATACTAATAACCGATTAAAAATAACGACTATTCACCTGATATTTCTGGAAGAGTAACAGCTCTTGTACCAAAAGGTATAACAGGCGAATGCCTAAGTGTGTTATTGTTATCTTGGAAAGCTTTTGAAGTAGGAGACCCTAAAACTGCCAATGGACCTGTAAGTAATGGAGAAGATGCACTATTGTTTCCTGTTGATCTGCGCAATGGCGAAGTTCCACTGTGTGAATGTCGTGCCACTGGACTAACTTGCCAAGTACTAGGTGGTGGTGGTGTTTCACTCAATCTAGAAATTATTATATGCGTATGAAACATAATAATATTAATATATACACAGGTATCACGAATAATTATTCTCATACCTTCTACCAGGTGGTGTACCTATTACAAATTGCACACTAGGCGGACTAAGAGAGCCAATGTCAAGAGCATGACTTCTGTGAGAGTCTACACTTCGCTTCATACTAATCGGCTGAGACCGAGGAACAACGCTACTTCCGGATCTTATATTACCAGATGGTGATGATGACTGTCCCACGCTCCTTTGTGAGGGAACCGGAATTGGTTCGGATATGGGTAAAAAGCATGGTCGTGGTGGACTAACTGCCTCTCTGCTAGTTTGCTTCGTGTATCTTAAATGATAATTGCAAATCATATAAATAAATATAAATAAATAGAAATATTCGTCGTATACACATATTTGTTAAAGAAAAAAAAATATATTTACTTGACTTGAGTGTTAGGATTATTGTCTGTATCACTACTAAGATCACTTGGCACAAGCACAAAGTCATCTTCTGGACTGGAACATGGACTATTTGTTTCCGGTTCAGATCTTGTAACAGCCGTAGGTCCTTCTGGAGCGGCTAATGTACCAGGTGAGGCTGGTAATTCTACAGGAACCGGACTGGGACTTTCCCTGGCTCCTTGAAGAAAAAGGTGACCGAAAAATTCATCAAATGGCATACGATCTTTTGCATTGCGTCTTAGCAAACCCAACAACAAATCAGACAATTCTGGTGATGTTCCTGGAGGAATTCTACAATAATAAAATGGATTAATAATAAATATAAAAAAAGAATATATATATATATATATATATAAATTAGATCTATAAAATTACGAAAATTTAAAAAAACATACTTTGGACCAAGATTTGCGTTTTTCTCATAAAATAATTTTAGTGCATGTGGTGTATGAGCTTGAAATGGTGCCTTTCCAGTAAGACACTGAAATACTATTGTCCCAAGAGACCATAAATCTGCTTTTGCATCATATTGAAGTGACATGATTACTTCAGGTGCCATATACATCGGTGAACCACATAATGTAGCAGCCATTACTCCATCTTGTAAAAAGCGGGCAAAACCAAAGTCCGCTGTAATGTAAAATTCGATATATAGCAATTTTATCAAAATCAGGTAATATTTGATATAATTCTATTAAAACTGCATATTACCTATTTTTAACGTTATTTGATGTGGTTGCGGACACGCTTTGCCACAATTATGACTGAGTAAAATATTTTGTGGTTTAAGATCCCTATGAACAATACCTTTGGCATATAATGCTTTCATTGCACCTGCTAATTGCTTAAGAAATACTCTGATAGTATCTTCTGATAATGTGCCTTTCGCTATCGAACAAGAACAGAATAAAAATAAATACAATATTACTTTAGCAGGAAGGCAACTATGTTTCACCAAAAAAAAATAAATATACGTACCTCCTAAATAGTCCGCTAAATCTCCACCATTACAATACTCCATAACCAGGAAGACATTATGAATAGATTCCTGAAACAAAATGACACTGTTACCTCTAATATATACTAAGATTTAATTAAAAGTTTCCTTACCTTACAATCTAACAGAGCAACTACATTTTCATGATGTAGTTCCGTTAACTCCTGCAAACCAATAAACAATAAAGAAATGATCATGTCTTTTCTTTTCTTTGTAAGACATCGTTATATACCTTTAAAATCTTAATCTCTTTCCCGAGAAGATTCTGTGACTTCGCTAAACTCTTCTTTGTTATACTTTTGATCGCCACAACGCAGTTAGGTTTCTACATACACAAAGGTATCATCGTAACGCATTAAGTTTACAAAGGATATCAAGAAGCACAAGTCACGTGTGATGAAATAGTGATATAGGAGGGAGAATGAGAGAAAAAAAAAATATTTACTTTACGATGTCTGCCCCGGAACACGACGGCAAAAGCACCGTGACCTATCAGGTCCTTAGTATTATACTCGTATTCACCGATGACCTCCATTCTATGGGAATAACAATATCTAGTGTCGTATCGATGACAACGTAGGGGAAGGAAATTAATTCACCGATCTTTCGCGGACAAGGTCAATCGTTTACAAACATGCTCCGATCGACAAGCGAAAAGATACATCGCCCGCGGTAATAGGATCGATATTAGTGTGAAAGAATCTTCCGCCTTGTTGTGCCGTGAGATTTTCATATCCTTGTTTTCCCTTCGACGAGAATGAAGGTTCCTTTGTAGACAGATCGTAGTTTTTTCACGTTATGAACCATTAATAAAATAACTATTACACTTCACTGTTCCAAAAGGGAGCGGAGGGAGGAGAGGGGCCACGTTCGAAAACACCAAACAATGCAGACCACGCAATGTATCGCACAGAGTGGCTGCCGTTGCAAAATGTCAGACACGGCTATCCATGCAGCAATCCATTTACTACAGAGGTCACACTTAACGCTCTCAGGAGCGTCTTTCGTGCCATAAGAACCCTCGATTCTTTCTTTTCTTTTCTTTTATTTATTTATTTTTTGTTTGTTTTATTTCTTCCTTTTAAATTAATCCCATATGTCATTTACATTTCATGTCGATATATTTCCAAAAAAAAAAACGAATGAATGCGACATTTAATTTCGATAGTTCTCGCGTCGATCATTGATAATTGGTATTTTGTAATTTTTGAAATTTCGCCATAGCTTTAATTATCTCTCTCTCTCTCTCTCTCTCTCTCTCTCTCTCTCTCTCTCTCTCTCTCTCTCTTTTTCTCTCTTTATATTATTATAAAATCACGTTCATCCGCCATTTTTTGATATTAATATATCAATGATTTGACGTAAATTTTTTATTTTATACGACGATATATATGGTTATCCTAGGAAAAAAATTCATACCTCTGTTATGAATAGAAAAATTCACTTGGGTCAGTTGTGAACCGTAGGAATCAATTCTTATGTTTATAAACGTACGCCACAAAAAAATAGTTCCATTATAAATCGTAATGTTTCGTTAAGAAGACATTGTTAAATTTTCAACATATTGTAACAAACGAGTATTTAGTCGGTTTTTTTGTTTTGTTTAAATAAAAATATTCAAGTCGTGGGATTGCATTTGTATAAATTTTTATTTATAATATTGGCTCACCGGTTAACCTTTTTTGACGTATGAGCACGTGTGATTCGTTCTTTGTTTTCTTTTTTTCCAAAAAACGCAATGGTTTCACTTTTTATATACAGAGAATGTTTACGATAAATGATAAATAAATGGATAAGTGATTTATATATTTCATAGTTCTGTTTATATTGTTACGAGTACTACAACAATATAATTGTGAATTATTCTGTAAAAGCAAAATATTTAAAACTTTTTAAATCTTATTTACAGTCCATATCTGAAGAAGAAGGATACATTATCATTCATATATTTTATCATTTTATAAAAAAAAAGTTTTTATTCATACAATATGGAAGTGTAAGTAATATCGTTATATTAACAATATATATATATATATATATATATATATATATATATATATATATATATATATATTAAACATAGAAAATTATAAGTTAACGATAATTTCTAGACTCAATGATTGCGCAGCCTATTTAAGTAATTATGAAGTTATGGATATGCTTCAAAGTATAAAGTCAAATAAAAAACAAAAAATGACTCAGAATCAACTAGCAACTATTACTTATCAAACGATAAGGTATTTGGAAGATACTCCTTGTAAGAAACAATCTCCAGAGAAAATCAAAAAGTTTTTACAATCAATGGAACCTTTTAATTTAACCAAATGTGAGAAATTGACTTTGTTAAATGTTTGTCCCAAGACAGCTCTTGAAATACAATTGGTATTATTTTTTCACATTGATGATTTCACATAAGCAAGAAATTAATAATATAATAATAGTCAATATAATAATTTTGTAGATTGTAGAGGACAGCGAAGATCGTTTAAGCAACGAGGAAGTAGAATCATTATTGGAAACAATTCAAAATTGTTTGGGAGAACAAGAAGACGAACAGGAAGCAGAAACAGGGTAATAGTCAGTCAGCCATTCAATTTCTGAAAAATGTAAGCAATATTTTTGTTGTTATTTATATACATTTTATTTATAATAAACATCAATGGAAATAGCATATTAAATATATTTGTGCGAATGGATATTTATTTAGTCCATTATCTCTTTTGATCTCCTAGGTCATCTATAGAATCTTCATCGATCTAAAAGTAAATGAAAGTATATAAAAGAATACATTCTATATTTTATAAGAATATGTATATATAATAATTACCTGAGGCCATTTTTCTGGAATCACTTCAAATAGATCATCTTTGACATCACCCTGTATAACAATCTCATCGTCCCCTGTTACGCTTGATCCACAAGCAAATTTACTACCAAAGAATTTTGCTGCAACCTTCAAATCTATATCTGTAAAATTATGACATATTGATAACGAGTTAATTAAACTTTTATATTTCTCATATGATAAGGATAACATAAATGGTCTAAAGAATTAGTTGTAAGATAACTTCTTTCACAAGCTAAGTTTATTATAGAGATCACATACATTTATAGAAGAAAATACACGTTCATAAATTATAGTTACAAGATACAATTAAATAAATTCCAAATATGACACTTACCGAATGTACTAAGGCCAGTGACAACGGTTACAGATTTTTTCTTTCCCCGTGGAGCTCTTGATACAGTGACTAACTTAGGTACATCTTCCTTTTTCTTTGTTTTAAGCATACCTTTACCACCACGTTTCTGTCTCTTCTTCTCATCTTCTCCTCCACCAGTCTCTGCAGTACCATCCTCTACTGCTTGTACAGAAATGGCAAAGATATTACATACATTATACTATGCAGTTTTATTCAATAGAATAAATATATTTTATATAGATTGTTACTATAAATTATATATCGGTATTATTAATCCTTTATCGATTTATTTACCTAGTTTAACTTTTTCGAATTCGGTTGGTAAATTTCTTTCTAACCATTGTTTACATTTTTCATATTCCGGGTAATATTCGCAATACTGTTTAAAAAAAAAACCCATTTCAGAAGAGTATAGAACTCATTAGATTTAATACAAAATATACGAAAAAAAAAAAAAACTAAACAAAAAGAGACAATTTTCTGACATTGGCAATTCATAACAGATACTATCTTACCTCTATAGGAAGAGAACAATTCCCACAATATTGTACTTGTATCGGATAATTAACATTAGGATCGGGTCCTAATCGTAAATCTGGCTGTTCACTTGCCGACATATTCCAACGGATTTAACTGTAATGTCACGATTAAATATTATACGTAGTTGAACGACAAAAATCGATAAACCTTTTAGATTTGAAAACCTTCGGAATAATGTTACGAAATAAAGGAAAAGAGACGATTTGATATAAAATCCTAATTAGAAATCGCGGCAAGGTTAGAACGTTGGTCTCCGCGGATGATCGTAAATTCTTTTCTTCGACATGTAATACGAATTTTCACACGCGCCTCCATCGACCAATAAACACGGATTATTCGAAATGGATCCAATCGAAAAGCTAAACTGGGTGGGGCGTAACCGTATCGACAGGCCAATCAGGAAATAGTCAGCCTCTAGCGTATCAGTGATCGCGCGAGTCGCATTCGAGCGATCGAAGTGTAGCGTGCATGAGCTTCCATTTGACCAATCCCGTCGGTTAGACTTTGTACTTCGTTCGAAACGCACGTGCGGTAGAGAAAAGCGGCTCGGTGTAGCGCGGAGCCGAGTAGTGTGCCGCCCCGTGAAAAAGTTGGTCGTCGATCGTGCCCGTGCGCTCTCTCTCTTTCTCTCTCTTTTTCTCTCTTTTTCTCTCTTTTTCTATCTCTCCCCTTTTCGAAATTTATCAGAAAGAAAAAAAAGTTCGCGGCGCTATCCCGGTACCGTGATTTTCGCGAGAAGTAATTCATTCGTGTTAAGTTAACAAATAAAATCGCTCGAATTAAAGCAACTCGAGGGAATTTGTCGACGAGGAATGGCACTGGGCGCTCAGATCGAGGCATCCGGGGAAAACGGGAGCGTGAAAATACCCTTGCTGAACGGCACCGAGGATCGAAACGCGACCGGTTAGTGAACATAACATTTTATTTCATCGAGATAAAAATGAAAAAAACGTGTCGCCTCTTCGATCGTCTCGAGCTATTTTTCGAGGTTAAACCTCTGTGCGCGCATCGTGCGCGTTCAAAGGGTCATTACGTAATATAACGAATAGAAGTATCATTTCGATCGTTTCTCAATTATGAGATATCTTTTGGCCTTTTCAATCAGCTTTTAATAAAGCCGCATCCTTGTCTCTCTCTCTCTCTCTCCCTTCCTCGTTGTCTTTCTCGAGTCGCCGGGTCCTAGAAGTTCAGTTATGTAATATCTTCAATTGCGCGAATCTCACACGTTTTGGAGTCATGTGAGTACGATGTAGATAGAAAGAGAGAGAGATAGAGAGAGAGAATGAGAGAGGGAGAGAGAGAACAAGAACTTAGCAGAAGACACTGAATGTTACCTAGCAGACGAATTTACGCCTTTTCTTTCAATACGTTTACGAACGTTAAAAAACGAGTTCTCTTTCATTTTTGCTATTTTTGTTTTCGTTATATACACAAAGACACACACACACACACACATATATATATAGAATATCTCTCTCACAATAGAAAATGATCTAGTTTTTGATGAACGACGAATTCCGCTGCATCTACGCATCCCTTTGCGTGTCTCTTCGAATCGATGCGTTCTCTTATCGAGATACGTACTCGACTACTTGAGAAAAGAAGAAAATCTTCAATGAAAATATTCTGATATAACGCTTCTTCTTAACGAATACGTTAATTCATCTCTCTTTCGTATTTTCAATATTATACCGGTCATTGTAGAATTAACGGAACGATCACACGTGTTAGGCGGTACGAATTTGTGTTATTCGTCAGAAGGAAGATAATATTCTTTTTATCAATTTTTTAATCGAACAATTTTTCCTTTTCTTTTTTTTCCTTCCATAGATAACATATATTACAAAAGAAATAAAGATAACAATTCAATTTCGGCCTTCGGGTTATTTTCTCATTGTAAACTCCTCCCATTTTCTACCCCCGCGTAGGAACGTCGGCCTTAAAACGGCGCTTTAATTTAAATTTCAAATACGTACAGTTGGCGATATAATGAAAATCGAATGGTTTTTTATGGTTTGTCGTCGAGTTATATTCGATTTGTCGAATCGATTCGTCGAACGAGGGGATTCTTTTATGTTGACCCTTCACCTTTTACGCTTAGCCTCGCAACTCGAAGACTCTCGTCGTCGTCGTCAGCGCGATAGTAGTCGTCATCCGATTCCTTTCCTTGCAATGTGCTTATAGAGTTCGTTTTTGTGATGGTAATAGCGCAGAATATAACGGCCGTTGTGTTGGCATAAGGATCGGGGAAGGGAGGGGGGAGACGCACATGCATTTTAAATTTGGAAAAGCCAAACTGGAAATGTATTGACCTATTTCAATACGAAGTTGACTAACGAAAAGACGATTTTATACGTAGATAGAAATTTATAACGTGCGTGATGGGTTTTTAGATCATGGACCGCCATTGTACGATAAGATATATTTCTTTTCTTTTTTTCTTATTCTTTTACTTTTCTTTTCTTTCCTTTTTTTTTTTTTTTTTTTCTTTAAATTATTATTACAAATCTTTCCATTTCACCATCAATCGATCATCGAGGTTATGTCTGCCGCGACCGCGATTAGTTATTTAAATAGTTTATCACGTATTTCGTGACAGAGAGAGAGAGAGAGAGAGATGTCGAGAACAAATTACATTATGCAATTGACGAGTCATCAAATGTAATGAGATTATAAAAGCAACGCACATTGCTCATTTTTATTGAACGCAATGCATAACCAAGATCTTCGTTTTTTCCTTTTATTTCTATTCCTTCTCCTCATCCTCATCCTCCTCCCTTCCTCCTTCCCCGTGCATTCTTTTTCCTTTTAGGAAAACATTTATAGTTTCTTGTGTTAGAAAGAAAAAAGGAGCAGACACGAATGACACGTGCGAGTTAACGAACTACACACACACACACACACACACACACACACACACAACACTGTTGCTTTGAAAGAAAGAACTACGTTAGTCAAAGCACACGTGAGAACTTATATTCCCTTTCCTTTTTTTATGCTTCTTATACTTCTATTATACGTCGGTTGCAATTTGATCCTTAATTACGCGTACTCAAATTACACGCTCAAAACAAACAAACGAACCTATTATACGTAAAAACAAAGAAAATATCTTTTCATTTTGGTCAATTTGAAATAATTCTTATTTTCCCGCTTTCGCGTGTTATAATAGAACTCGAGGAAAAAAGAAAACCAAGCGGCAAAGGAAAAGAATTTTTGAGAAATGAATGGAAACAAAAGGACGCGTCGATCAAAGCAAAGTTTTGCCTTTTATTACTTTCACGTGTTTCAAAAATACAATGGCGGATGGTAAAGAAAAAAAAATATCGATAAGGAGAGGTTATCGGTTTTCTCTATGGAGCCATTAAAACAACGAACGAACTGTTTCATCTCGATATCACAATAATATTTCTTTACCTTTCACAATTGTGGAACATTCAACAAAATCTTATTCTTTTTTTTCTTAACCTCTCTCTCTTTCTCTATTTGAAATAATTAACTTTAAAACGTATGACGCAATAATACTCAATATTTCGGATTAGTCGTATATTATATACATATCTACTATTTCATTAAATGTATTGGAGTTGAGGCGCATAATATTTGATTAAAAAAAATTATTAATAAATCTTCAAATATTAATTACTCTATTAGATTTATGTAAACGAAGGACAAAAAAAATTATTTTTAGAATCGTGTGAATATTTAACGTTGCGCGAGCGTTTTCCTTTTTCTTCTCTTTCCATTCATCTTTAGGATTTTTTCCCCCTCCTGTTTATCTTTCAGCGATAAGATCGAAACTCTACCTATGAACAACGATTTATTACTTGAGAAAAAGAAATATAATTATAGATAAGGCGATTTCCTTTTGCGATAAAATTAAAGCCTCCCGAGGAATTAATTTCTGTTTTTTATTCTTTTTTTTAAATATTAATATTAATTTTTAATTAAAAAGATTTTTTATTTTTTTTTTGTTATTTGAAAAAATATACATCTTTCCAAAGCCGAATTTTGTAAATTACCATTTGTTAGATGATTATAATGGATCCTAAGATCGATGTCCGTTCTAAAATATATCTATATAGACAGATATATTGCAAACATTAGATCGATAAAAATAGTACGGCATTTGAGTGCGTACTATTTACATTGATGTTTATTTATAAGTGCATTGGTAAATGCAAGTTGTGGTGGTCCTAAGAACGTCTGCACGCTCATAATGAAATAATCAAAATATTTAAAATAGAATATGATTTTTGGAATTGATAATAATAATAATAATAATAATAATAATAATAATAATAATAATAATAATAATAAATGACGCGCGTTTTACTTTTTTTCAGAAGTTAAGCAGAACGGCGAGGAAAGCTGTAGTACGAGTACGATCGCGGAAAATGTTGTAGAAAAGGGCGAGGTTGAAGCTACGAAGGAGGGGGAGAAGGAAAAGGATAAGAAGGATGAGAAGCTTGATAAGGAACAAGACAAGAATAAAGAGAAAGATGGGGTCAACGAGCAGGAGGTTGTTTATATCCAAGATATGGGATTTACTGTTAAAATCGTTAGCCCTGGCGCCGAGCCATTCGATATTCAGGTGTCCAGCATGGAATTGGTACAGGTATGATAATGATCCTTAAAAAAAAAAAAAAAAAAAAAAAAAAACCTCTACGAAATTCTTGATATTTTAATGATACGTCATTATTATTAATCCTTAGGAAATTCACCAACTACTTATGGATCGCGAGGACACTTGTCATCGTACATGTTTCTCCCTTCAACTCGACGGGAACACATTGGATAACTTTGCCGAGTTGAAAAATATCGAGGGCCTAAAAGAAGGTTCCGTTATTAAGGTCGTCGAAGAACCCTACACGATGCGGGAAGCTCGTATACACGTGCGACACGTTCGAGACTTGTTGAAATCCGTAGATCCTACGGACGCTTATAATGGCGTTGAATGTAGTAGTCTATCGTTCCTAAATGTTGTTACCAATGGCGATATTTTAGAGAAGAAGAAAACGCGAGCGGATTCGGTCGATTGCACCCCACCGGATTACATTATACCCGGTTGTAAAGATAGGCCTTTATTGCCATTGCAGCCTCAAGCTAAAGAACAAAAATGTCCGCCGTGCCTAAAAGTGAGGAGGAGGAATTTGTTCTCTTATATCACACACACACACACACGCGCGCGCGCGCGTTGTACTAATGACGCCGTTATTATATATATTATATTATTTTGCAGGTGTTAACAACGTCCGGGTGGAATCCACCTCCGGGTCACAGAAAATTACATGGCGATCTCCTATACTTACACGTTATAACCCTAGAAGATAAGCAGTATTATTTAACGGCCTGCGCTAGGGGTTTCTTTGTTAATCAGTCAACAAAGGAGGTATTTAATCCAAAACCAGCAACGCCGAGTCATCTGTGCCATAGCTTGATCGAGTTGTTGAACCAATTGAGTCCAGCTTTCAAGAGAGGCTTCGCCGCCATGCAGAGACGTAGAACGCAGAGACATCCTTTCGAAAGAGTTGCGACACCGTATCAACTTTATGCATGGAGTGCCCCGCAAACCGAGCACACTATTGACGCTATACGCGCCGAAGACAGTAAGTTACAATCATAAATATGCATTAGCACCTGATAGTCATAAAATTAATTACGATCTTTTTAATTTTCTCTCTCTCTCTCTCTCCCCCCCTCTCTCTCTCTTTTTCGTTACATCCTTTCGTTCTTCTTTATAGCTTTCTCATCGAAATTGGGCTACGAGGAACACATACCGGGACAAACACGAGATTGGAACGAGGAATTGCAAACTACCAGGGAATTGCCGCGGAAAAATTTGCCCGAGAGATTATTAAGAGAACGTGCCATTTTCAAGGTTTACTTTCTTTACTTACGGACAGTTTGCGCATATCGAGAGCACGTTTGTCAATTTGTTGACGGTATTGAAAAAGTCTCTCTGTCTCCCATAGGTTCACAGTGATTTTGTCGCCGCGGCAACTCGAGGAGCGGTCGCCGTAATCGATGGCAATGTAATGGCCATAAATCCGGGCGAGGAAGCGAAGATGCAAATGTTTATTTGGAACAACATTTTTTTCTCTTTAGGCTTTGACGTACGTGATCATTACAAGGAACTCGGTGGTGATGCTGCCGCTTTCGTTGCTCCTCGTAATGATTTGCAAGGCGTTAGAGTCTATGCTGCTGTTGATTTATATGGACTCTATACTCTTGGCACAGTTGTTATCGATTATAGGTATATATATATATATATATATATATATATATATATACTATATATATAATAATTTTATGTAATTGTGTAATTTATAACTTATCATCTTTCCATTTTGAATCATACTATTTTATTGTCGCTCTTTGCAGGGGTTACCGTGTTACCGCTCAATCTATTATCCCAGGAATCTTAGAACGTGAACAAGAACAATCCGTTGTATATGGTTCTATAGATTTTGGGAAAACTGTTCTGACACATGCGAAATATATCGAATTGGTACGTGCGCGTAAAAATATCTAAATAAATTTTTGCCCGTACCTCGTTATTATAGTTTATGTATATATATATATACAGTGAATGTGTTCTATCTTCAGTTAAACAAAGCTGGACAACAATTAAAAATATTACCGCATAAAGTAATCAACGACGGTGGAGAGGAAGTTGAACTTTGTAGTAGCGTTGAATGCAAGGGTATCATTGGAAATGATTCTAGGCATTATGTTCTAGATCTACTGAGGACATTTCCGCCCGACGTTAATTTCTTAAAACGTAAGTTAATAATTCGTACGTGCAATCATGTTAAATAGACGATTGGAATTTTTTCAAAATCCTTTTCCTTCTTACTTTGTTTAGTGGAAGGCGTTGAATTAAGTAAGGAAGCAAGGGCGTTGGGCTTTCCTATTGAACATAAACACAAATTGGCCTGCCTTCGTCAAGAATTAATCGATTCTTTCGTGGAAGCTAGGTATGTTCAATTTATCAAGCATGCCGCTGTTCATCTTCAACAACTAACATCCGCTCGAAAGTCTCAGAAAGAAAAAGAATCATCCTCGAAGGTAATAACACAATTGTCAGATATTTTCCTTGTTTTTTTTTTTTTCCCTTTTTTTTTTGGCATCGACGACCATCAAAATATTTAATTCAGAACAATCGGTAATTTTAGGAAAATAAAAAGGAGGAAGCAAACGCCGTGGCAGTCGACAGTAACAAAGAAGTTTCGGCTCAGTCTTTAATCGAGGCCGATGAAGCTAAAAAAATTGTTGAGAGCATTACCGATTCTATAACGGGAGGTGAAAAGCGAGAATGTACGTATTATATATTCGTTTAAAATGTTCATATATATTGAAACATAGATATATAATTGATGTCACTTGTGTATCTTTTTCTTTACAATTTTTTCTTTTCTCTCTCTCTCTCTCTCTCTCTCTCTCTCTCTCTCTCTCTCTCTCTCTCTCTCTCTCTCTCTCTCTCTCTCTCTCTCTCTCTCTCTCTTTTTTTTTTCCCTTTAACAGTGGAAGAAAGTACTAAAGAAATAGTTCGTAGAGCTGCAGCAGCTGTTGGAAGTTTAAGAGATGCGGAATTTGATGTAAGATTTAATCCGGACGTTTTCTCGCCTGGAGTTCGTCATCCAGATCCAAATGGAATTGAGTTGAAGAAACAAAAACAATTGGTCAAAGATGCTGCAGATTTTCTCTTGACCGTACAACTCCCAACTTTCGTGAGTCCATTTACGCTATTATGTTTTCATGTTAACTTTAATTTTAACCCCGCTACAAATTTATATCAATTTTAGATTCGAGAATGTTTAGATCATACCGCCGCTGCCATGGACGGTAGCACTTTGATAGAAGCTCTACATGGTAGAGGTATTAACGTTCGTTATCTTGGCAAACTAGCAGTTATGTTAGCTGCAGTACCCCAGTTACGATATCTCAATCGTATTGCCGTTTCAGAACTTATTTTACGTTCGGCAAAACATATTTTTACATCTTATATGCAGGTGAACCATCAAAATATTATTGATCAAAAATTATTTTAAAAAAGTGTTCTCTCTCTCTCTCTCTCTCTCTCTCTCTCTCTTTCTCTTTGTCTCTCTAACATTATTTTATATTTCAGGGTACAGAATTAATGAGTCTCTCGGCAGCTATCAGTCATTTCTTAAATTGTTTGTTATCTTCAGCACAAATCATACATCCTCAACAAAATCTTGAAGAAGTATGTTACTGTAAAATAGTTTATACGACATATTAAATAATAATAATAATAATAACTATTGTTCATTTTCAGTTGCAAAGCAAAACGGCGAAAAGACGTAATAAAAGAAAGGGTAGAAATAATGGACCGCAACAGTCGGAAGTTGAATGGGCATCATTGACGCCAAAATCACTTTGGCAACAAATTAAAGCAGATCTTAAGGGTTATTACGATTGGGAGACACCAACCCCGGAATCATTGGATTCTACGATCGAACATTTCCATTTGCAAAAAATTTCCTTGCTTCGTGGTTTTTGCATAAAAACGGGTATTCAGATATTACTTCGTGAATATAATTTTGAAAATAGAAATAGAGCCACGTTCTTTGAGGAAGACATCTTGAATATTTTCCCTGTTGTTAAACATATCAACCCTAGAGTGAGTTGAACACAAATTATATAGACGAATTATCACGAAACGTTAAAAAGAAGATTTAAAAAAAAAAAAAAAAAAAAAAACAAACAAAAAAAAAAAGAGAAGAAAAGAAATAAAGGGCGACAATCGTTTGATATTATTACAGGCCAGTGATGCTTATAACTTTTATACAACTGGACAGAGCAAGATTCAACAAGGTTATTTGAAGGATGGATATGAATTAATTAGCGAAGCATTGAATTTATTGAACAATGT
Organism: Dolichovespula sylvestris; assembly: GCA_918808275.2. Taxonomy (NCBI): domain Eukaryota; kingdom Metazoa; phylum Arthropoda; class Insecta; order Hymenoptera; family Vespidae; genus Dolichovespula; species Dolichovespula sylvestris. The sequence continues at coordinate 5,616,695 of OU964969.1, forward strand.
TTACGGAGCGATGCATCCTGAAATTGCACAATGTCTCAGAATGCTTGCAAGGCTGAATTATATTATGGGAGATCACGGAGAGGCATTAGCAACCCAGCAAAAAGCCGTACTCATGTCGGAAAGAGTTAATGGTATAGATCATCCGTATACTATCACGGAATACGTAAGTGTTCGAAAAATTACATGAATTTCTCTCTGTAATGGTATTTATTTAAACAATATTGAAAATTTATCTCTCTCTCTCTCTCTCTCTCTCTTTCTCTTTCTCTCTTTCATTACTAGATTCATCTCGCATTATATTCCTTCGCAAATGGTCAAGTATCGGTATCGTTACGATTATTATATAGAGCGCGTTATCTCGCGTTGTTAGTTTGCGGTGAAGATCATCCAGAAGTAGCTCTTCTTGATGTAAGTAAACATGTGTATGTTTGTTGGGATAAACATTGCATTATATACAAATTGTAACTTGCTATTTTATTGTATACTTACAGAGTAACATTTCTTTAATATTACATGCCGTCGGGGAGTACGAATTGTCGCTTAGATTTTTGGAACATGCTCTGGATTTAAATCTTCGTTATCACGGTCCACGTTCTTTGAAGGTAGCGGTGTCCTATCATCTCGTTGCAAGGACCCAATCATGTATGGGCGATTTCCGTGCAGCCTTGAACAATGAAAAGGAAACGTACGCAATTTATAAACAACAATTAGGCGAGGATCATGAGAAAACGAAAGAGAGTAGCGACTGTCTGAGACATCTTACCCAACAAGCCGTGGTATTGCAAAAGAAAATGAATGAAATTTACACGGGAAAGTCTGGGGTTACGTTGCCGCCCATTCAAGTGCAACCACCGAGTATGGGCTCGGTTCTCGACATGTTGAACGTGATAAATGGTATTCTTTTTGTACAAATCAGCCAACAGGATATTGAAAATTTCAAGGCGGAAATTGAAAAGCGACAGAAGGAACAATCGCCGGACAACGAAAGTAAAGCCATCGAGGCCGCGGAGAGCAAAAAGAACGATAAGGAAAATCGAAAGGTCGAACAAAAGTCGGAAGGGAAAAAGTTGGAAGAGACTAAAGCTACATTAGAACCGGTCATGACGGAAAGCTGAGCTTTTTTTACGCGTACAGAGATAGAAGAAAGAGTTAGTAGTATCATTTTCAAATCCTAGTCTCTCTCGTCATGCCCGCGTTTGCCCTTTCGAAAAGGTAATAACGCTTTATACGAACACACATATAACGATTGGAATAAAATCGGAGTGGGGCAGTGTCCTTTGTAATAGGATTGTCAAATAGTGCATTATATTTGTTTATAGTGCTATTAATGTTGGAACTTTTGCAGTGCAGTGTTTCAAAGTCGTAATCAATATGTGGGAAGGAACGCATTTGCAAAAAAAAAAAAACAAAAAAAAAAAAGAAAAGGAAAGAAAAAGAAAAAGGAAAACACGTACTTTCATCGGATCTGTGACGTTCGCTCTTTAAAATATTGCGGATTTTACTTAGCCCTTCTATATCATAATCAGATACAATAAACGAATTGAATTGTTGTCATCAATGTAAATAACGTTCAAAGAGATCTTATCTCTTTCTCTCTCTTTCTCTCTCTCTCTCTCTCTCTCTCTCTCTCTCTCTCTTTCTCTCTTTCTCTTTCTCTTATAAGGAGAAAATTTACCGGCGTGGTAAATTTCATTTGATAGATACGAAGGAAGGTCTAATTGTAATTGATAAATTCATTGATATCGAAGAAAAAGAAGTTTTCATAATTGCAAAGCATTTTTCTAAGGCCTCGAATATTTATACTTTCATCATGGCAAAACTATATTCGTAACATGTTACACGCGCGCGCGCACGAACAATGTACTCAAACACAAATTTTGATTATTTGTTGATTCATATTTGTCTTACTTTTAATGTTCTCTTTATAATTAGTGATTGTTTGCGAGAGGAGATTTAACGGAAATGTTAAGGCAGTGTTCGTTTTTTTTCCTTTCTCTTTTTTTTTTGTTTTTTAAATGAACCATGAATGTTCATTGACACGTTATTAACATTAAGTCATTTGTTTTCTCTTTTTTATAGTTAGTGTATACATAGTATACTTCATTAGTATATTTTGAAAAGTGATCATTTTGTGTCATAAAAGTACACTTATATTGTTTTTCATTCTTGTTACCAATGATAGAGGAATGTACAATGCCATTTTACATTTGTATATCATGAAATTTTACTTTTCATTAGTTAGATTTCATTAAATTCGCGTTAAAAGGGCTTCCTGATCATAGTATTTTTTTTTTTTTTTTTTTTTTAACTCATTTACTTCTGTGAAAATATTGAACATTATAAATAATGCATTTGCCTTTTAATATGCATAGAATAAACAATAATGAGGAATGTGACATAATGGCACCTACATTATTACATTTGTAATCATCTACATACAGATGCAAATCATTAGTCAAATTACTGCTAGAGTAGCATTAGTTTAATGTAATCATTAATTATACCATAAGTAATGCTAAGACATCAATGATTATTACAAAGGTGTTAATATTTCTTTTTCTCTATTACATGGATCAAAAACTTATCATTTAATATATATATATATATATATATATATATATATATATATATATATATCATCTTTCAGCTTTGTTTTTAGAATCATTACGATTGAAACAGACTAGCTTCAAAATATTAGAAGTTACCATAAAAAACAAAACAGACTGTTTTATTGCAATATAAAAAATAGTAAATAAAAATAGTATTTAGATGCATAAAGAATCATGTCTATTAACAGTAGTAAAAGAACTGAATGAGCGATTTATTATCATGCCATATAATATAATTTTAAAACAGGTTCATACACTTTACCCCCCCCCCCCCCCCATAAAATGTATAACACCGATTAAACTGAACTGTACGATAAAGAAACTTTAGTCTATAAGTATTTGATTATAAATAAAGTTAAATACTTAATTTAGACATACCTTTTGTATATGTTGATAAAATTATTGTGTGATATACGTTGTTTCTTATTGTTATACAAAATTAATACAATTTAAGATGAATCTGCACTGTCCTCAGCTGACGAAATATTGAGTCTCTTTTCTTCTCCTCGTGTATTTAAATTAGAGGGAGGATCTTTCTTTGCTTTCTTGAATTTTTTTCTTCTTCTTTTATTTGTTTTAGAACAGAATTGTTGAAAATATATTCGGACATTTAAATTGTTTATCAAATATTGCCTCAATGTTTCCAGTGTATTTCTGCCACCAGTTCCACTTTCGAAAAATAAACTAATCTTCGCATTGTTCTTTTCAGGATCTTTTTCATTCTCTAATATGTTAAGAAATAGATTGAAAACTAACAAAGGATCTTTGTGATCCGACGTTTCCATGTCTTTAGTAGAGACCAACTGTGGATCTTCATTTTTTATATCCAAATGTTCTGTTGTTTTAACTTCAGATTCTTCATTAATTTGTTCCGTAACTACAGTTCTTTCTATATTTACTTCTTTGCAATTCTTATTCTGCCTTTCAGCTAAACGACGTTTTCTACGTGCATGCGACCATGTATCATTTCGTGCTGTCAGTTGACATCCCCATTCACTCAACGTATTTTTTTGCAATTCTAACTCTTTTATATTTATCTATTAAAAAAAAAAAAAAAAAAAAAAAAAAAAAAGAAAAAAGAAAAAAGATAAAACTAAAAGATAAATATGAAATGATAATTTTCATAATATTATATTACCTGCAAATTGTTAATTATCTTCTTTAATTCTGTAATAACATCATCAATGAGTGCATATTTATCTTGCATAGGAAATATTATTTCCAAAGGGGGATGATCTCTCGAATACTTGTCCATGATATTGCTTTCTCTTAAAACAGGTGCTCTTGTCAAATCATATACATCTATTGATAAGAAAGACCATGCTAAACCCCAACTATATACAAATAAATTTTGTGAGTATTATTTCTTTAACAGAATTCATAGAAAATATGTTATTCACCGTTTTGTGTGGCCTTGGCAAAATTCTGTCCATGTATAATTGTTTATATTATGTTCCTTTAATAACTTGTCAAAGTAGAGTAAACTTGTCTTTTTTCCAAGCATAGAAGTATAGATTTTAATTTTTTCACCTATCTGTATACTCTCTTCAATTATTTTTGTTACAAATAATCTTTCACCTCCTTCAACACTAAGTTCCTTATTACTGCCAGTAGGGGCATTTCTTGGTGGTTGTTGCTTTATTACTTTATCCAAGGTATCTTCAGTTTCAAAAAATGGAGGATTACACATTATAAAATGAAAAGTTTCGTTTTCTTCTATTGTTTCTTTCAGAATTTTGTCTTTATCCACTTTGATCACTAAATCAATAAAGATATTTTTTTATATATATATATTTTTACGTACTACCGATAAACTAATTAAAGGTATACCTCGAATTAAATTTCCTAGATTATTATTCTTTACATTTTCTATTGCTGATTCTATACTTGTGTCATCAACTTCTGTTCCTAACATATAACATCCATACACCTTTGCCAGCAATAAAGGATATATACAAACTGCTCCAGTTCCTATACAAAATACTTACATTATTATAATTCAAAAATTGATACATCTTAATTAAAGTTTTATTTGTTTACCAATATCAATGCCTTTAACATTTTCCATTTTGGTGAAGGAAACATATTTCATCAGATCTTCGATCCACAAAATATAATTCAAACGTAAAGGTAGAGTTGGTACCAATTTATTTTGTGGTATATTTACCGTGAGATCAAAGTCATGTTTCAATAATACTTTGGTAAGTATACGCAAAGTTTCTTCATTTTTAAAATCAATATGTACTTTTCCTGTGAGGTCCTAATGTATATATGTATATATGTATATATATATATATATATATATATATATATATATATATATATATATACATATATATATTTATAACATACATAAATACAATTAATTAGTCGTAATCACGTCATTTGAATATTTTTTCTTACCGTAACTGCAACTTTGCGAAATTCTGGATACAAAAGAGCAAGTTGTTTAAAATCAGGGCTCTTTTTGTATTTATTCCTTGGATGCATTAACTTTCGCAATGCCATTGTAAATATTTGCAATTTACGATAGTACGTGTTATTATATTCTAAACATAACGCAAGTAATTAATTCAGAAACACACACACTATGAATACACAATATTTTCGTTACAAGACAACATATTTCGTCATTAATCGTACATTAATATTTCTACAAAAAGAAAATTCTATCAATGAACGAAGTTTAGTATTAAAAAATAAATAGTTTTTTATTGTATCATTAAAGTTTACCAACGTTGTCATTTATTAGCGCTCTCTGGTGATTATATATTGTACTAAATTGATGAATAATTTTTTATTGCGTATCTATAGTAAGAAGTATATCAACGATCCCGAAGTATCTACGTAAAGGTTCGTCAACGAGGATGCAAATGCATTATAACGAATTACAGCGTAAATAAAAAAACAATGAAATAAAATAATAAGTAATTAATTTGTTTATACGTTAATATTATCGACAGTACACGCTTATATATCTATACAACGCTATAATCTATAATCTATATATATAATCTGTACCTATATCTACATTTACATTTATAAACTACATCTATAAATTATATCTATATCTATATTTATAGTCATATCTACAATCTATATATATATATATATATATATATAATCTATATTCATATCTTTATCTATAGCATCTTTTTCTATAGCACGGATCCCTGCCAGACGCAGGCTACCATCAAAGAAAGATATACATACGAAAGATTGAAAAGTGTAAGTTCACTATCTACCGAAATTATTTACTTTAAACCTACACGAAACGAGTTGTTATGACGCGTGAGAGGGGGATTAACTACATGCTTATATACCGATACGATAGATGCATGGTGGGGACAGCGTTCCCCATTTGTATTTGTAGTTCATATTTTGTCCGTAACTGTCGCTGAGGTCACACACGCTTCGAACAAAAGGTAGTGAACAGCCTTAACGGAAAACGTAAGATCTTGTGAATTTGTGTTAATCGAGTTAAAAGAAAAAAAGAAAAAGAAAAAGACAAGCGGAGGCGTTGCGTGTACCCCGCCATCCACTGATACGCACCGACACGCTAATGTTCTTCATTGCTCGATATGTGCAACAACGGTGGTGAGGAGGATACAGGAACGCCGTAGAGAGAAAAAACACCTGTTGCACATTTTCGTCGTAATAATGACCCATCTACTGAAAAATGTGACGAACAGTATTTGGCACGCGTTTCACGCGTTGCAAGGTGATACACCTGATCTCGTTGCTAAATCGAAGTTAAAGGTGAGTCATTCTTCGTGTTTTCTTTTCGAATTTTTTATTTACGACATTATTTCCCACGATTAGAAGCAATTGATTCGTGGGATATCGTTTTCGAATTATTCGACATTCGGGTGTGGCTATGTTTCGTATCGTAATTTTCCACGGATTTCTATATAGATGATGTTTATTTTTTCGACGTTTGACCTTTTCTTTTTTTTTTTTCTTCTTTTTCTATAGGTGTTAACGGCCAACATCGGTACGTTAATGGACTTATATGGCGTTGAAAAAGGTCTAGAACATTATCGTAGTACTCAGAATCTTTCATTTGACCAATATATTTTTTATTTGCAAAAGGAGGTAAAATTATTAATTTATGTATTGTTTTATTTTTTTTTTTTAATTTTGTTTATATAATTTAACTAATTTATTATCTTTAATTAATTATATGTAATTATAGGTTTTCTCATCAATAACTGATGCAACTTCTATACAAATACACAGATCGTTGGAAGAAGGGATAGATGAAATATGTTGGTTGATCTGTAAAAAAATGTATTTAGAAAGATCTCATCCGATATTTGAACCCAATAGCGTTTATCAATTATTTAGAGTATTTTGTTTGTTGGCTGAGCCAGAATCAGATAATATGGATAATCACATGGTTTGTTATCCTTTACATATTAAAACGATCCTAAGGATTTATCGTTTGTTATTATGTTATCTTCAAAGGAACAATGATTCTTTCTTTGCTGTATAGATTGCAATGCATACTGATGAAGTAGCTCAAGTTGCTTCTCATTTGGTAACATCATTAGGATTGCAATGGGATGCAGCAGATTTTGCAGCTTTATCAGCAGCTATTGGAAGTTTTAGGTATTTTTTTTTATAAGTAATTTAAATTATATATATATATATATATATCATTATAGACATATTGTATTTAAAACATTCATTAATAATGGCTTTGAAAGGTTTCCAACGTTTCTGGCAGTTTTGGAATCCAAATATAGTGGTGGTAGAACTTTGGATAACATAGCATTGACCGAAGCTATAGATGATCTTTACCAAATATATATTGAAAATGTGGTGAAAAAAGTAAGATATATATATTCATTGTTACCTAACAATGCAATCTGAAAATTTTGTTTATTCGTTAATAAATATTTTTCTAGGGATATTTAATGAAGAAAGGTTTTTTACTTCCAACTTTGAAATATTTTTGGTTTGTTCTTTGTCCTGGTGAATTATTATATTTTAAAGATTCTCAACAAAAGGAACCATCAGGTTCAATAATATTGAGTACAAATTGTTGGGCGGACGCGATCACTAGTGGTGGAAAGCCTGATAGAAGATTTGTATTGAGTACGCCCGAACATAGATGCATAGAATTAGTAGCAGATGATCACAAAGGACGATTACAGTGGTTGGCAGCTTTGCAAATTGCTATTCAACACTCAGGTGAAAAAATTGGTTATCAAAGAAGTTTAGCAAATCAAAGGAGATCTTTAAGACAAGTGAGTTATTTAAACTGATATATGTGTTATTTGTGACTTTACTACATATATAAATTTTTCATATTATCAGTCAGTAAAACAAGAAAAAGAGAAAACAAGACTGGAATTGCAATATGAAAGGCAAGCTAGAATAGCGGCAGAAATTCAGGCTAGAAAACTCGAGGCATTGTCGAGAGAGGAAGGAGCTAAGGTTCATGAATTGGAAGAGGCTAAATTAAAATTAGAAACTCTTTTGCAAGAGGAAAAACAAGCATTGAGAGATGAAGAAATAGGTGACATATATTCAGTATTTCTTAATTCCTTTTTTCTTTTTCTTTCTTTTTTTTTTTTTTTTTGTATTAACCAAATGCTGTTATTTTGAAACAGTTCGAAATCTTCAAGCAAGAGTTCTTAGAGAAGAATGGGAACGAAGAGAGCAATTAGAGAAATTACAACAGGAACAACAAGATCTATTAGAGATGGAAAAAATGAAAAGGCTAGAGTTTGAGCGTAAACAGCAAGAGAATGAACATCAGTTGCGAGGTATTGTGAATTTTTATTTTTATACTTAATTATGAATTAAAGAACTTTTCTCTAGTATTAATTTACAGATGCAGAAATCCGATTACAAATGTTGGAAGCTGAAAAGCAAAGTTTAGATGCTGAGCTTCGTGCAGCACAACAAAAGGTAAAGCGTGCAGAAGAGGCACAGATTTTATTGGAAGCGCAAATTGTTGTAACGCGTCCTTTAAAAAGTGGCGAAAGAATTAGACGTACTCAAAGTTTTATACCCACTACAAAAGAGAGACCATTGTCAGTGGAAAAGTTTGACCATAGGTCAATGACATTGCAAAATAATTGTTGATGATACATGTTATATACTGAATAAGCAAGAGTAAGAGCTGTTACTATTTCTATAATCAATCATATCGAATTGAAATTCTTTTATTGGAAAGTATAATTATGACAAAACATTGAGATTATACAAAACTTTGATGTATTTTTTATCAGGGTATTAACATTATAGTTCCTTACTCCAAACATCTTGCCACGTTATCAAATTTAGCCAAAGCGCATAAGAACCTGTTTTATATGTGAGGATTTAATATATACAATGAAACTATATTATAATGAAAGAATCACAAATTAAGATTTAAATTACGATTTTTCTTGTATATAATATATATGAATTTTTTATGATGTTTTAGCGCAATTAGCATAGCTAAGTTACAATAAGTATTAATTATGATGATACAGAATATTTAACGTAATATTGTTATTTAACTTACTTACACATAAAAATTGCGATATTTTTTTTAAGATGTATGTCAATATTTTTATAGCTATTTATATATGATTACAATAATTTATATTCTTCCAATTTTATATATATATATATATATATATATATATATATATATATATATATATATATATATATATACATATATGTGTATGTGCGAACGCGATTAGTGACAACAGAATTGATCAAACAAGATCTGTTATATTATTGCGTGCGATACAGTAGTACAAGTTACGTATTGCGTATTTATCAATACTAAAACATATCGTGCAAATCAGTTTTTATATAAGTTTTTAAATTTAATTGATATTTATAAAACATAATATATTATATATTACATCAAGTATTATTTATATATCCAAATATCGTATTAGACCAAAAGATATCTCCTTTGTATTTGATATAAATATATTAAATAATTTAATATAAAAGAAAAATGCCATTAAAAAGAAAAAGTAAAGTTAATAAATTTGCTCGTATGAGCGAAGAAGAACGGGTTCGTTATATGCAGCATCGTGCGGAATTAGAATTAGAAGCTAAAAGACGCAAACAACAATTGGTAGCAATTTTTAGTAAGGTAACATATTATCGACAATAAATTATATATACGTGTATAAAATATTTTCATTTTTACAAATATTCAAGATAATGGAATTGCTTTAATTTAGAACAAATTGAAACGCGAAGAAGCTTTTTCAAGATTAAATACAGCAAAAATAAATGAACAGTGGCGATTTATCCTTCGTCAGATCAAATGTAAAGAATTTTACGAAGATGTTACGTATCTTTGGAAAAACTTTGATAGAATGATAAGTAATAAGGATAAAATAGTACAGTTATTGCATGTAGAAATAAAGATGGCAGATATTGATCATAGAAGGTTGCAAGAAGCTCATATTGGAATAATAGATAAAATTATTGGTAATTATTATGCTTGCAATTTTATATATATATATATATATATATATATATATATATATATATATATTCTTTTTCTAAATATATCTTTTATCAAAAAATTTGAAGAATTTATTTTTTTTCATAAATAGAACTATACAGACAAAAACTTAGAACTTTATGTGACGATTACATTGATAAAGTGCATAGCGTTCAAGGTGAAGAAACTATGGAATTAAATAAATTGAAAATAAATATGGAAAGGGCTTGTAAAGAAATAAAAGTTATTACTACAAATGAGAAAATAGAATTGGAGAAAATATTAACGAAAACAAGATCACAAAACGCTATTAATATTTGTAATATAATTTCATTGGTAACAAAATTGAATTAATAATTTTCGTTTTGAAAATTTACTGATTATTTATTTTACCGAATAAATTTTTTATAGTCTTTCTTTTTTATTTTGCAGAGAAAAGACATGATGTTAGAACTTCAAAACAAAATTTGTATTAAAATAGAAAGTTTATCGGAACAATTAAATGAGATAATGTTAGAATATAATAGAACTACAGAAACTAAAAGAAAACAATATGAATTTTTAAAGGAGCAGGATGATGCTAATTTTGCTGAAATGACACAATATCCAAAATTAAATACACAATTGCAAAATACAATTAATACTGTAAAGAATGAAATAGAGAATTTACTAGAAAGAAGGAAATTTACCATTAATGAATTAAAATATCAATTGGAATTTATGAAAAAAAAATCATTGGCAATAAGAAAAAATTTTAAAACTAATCAGATTTCAGAATCTGCACAGTTAAAGAAATTGAGTGTTGTTTGTGATAATGTCATAAAGGTGAGAAACGAAGTTAACGCTTAATCTAATCTATTTATTTATTTTTTCTTTATTTTTTCTACATTTACAGGATTTGGAAAAAATTACTAAAAAAGGTTTTGCACTGTTATCATTGATGAAGTTATGTTCAGAATTAGAACCTTTATCGGTGTCTATTAAAATGTATATTTCTTCTGACATAGATACCGTAGAGGAATCAACTGTGCATCATGTGAGTGCTTATGTAAAATTATATAAATTTTTAAAGATTTTAATAATTTAAATTTTATATAATTTTCATATATATATAAAAAATACACATATATATACACAGGTGTCTAAACCATTTCAAAAATTAGAAAAGTTTTGGATGCGTTATAATCATATAAAAGTCGATAATATTTCGATGAAGAAAGAATGTAATAAGTTGTCAGCAGAAAACAAACATTTAAGATATATGTTACGTAATTATCTCATCAGTGTCTCCAGGATGGAGACTACATTACCAATTACATTGATTGCTACATAAGTAGAATGCGAATAAAGTAATTCAAAATGTTTTGATAAAAATTATTTCTTAATGTCAATATTTATAGAACAAACTAATCAAAAAATATTTTATACTGCAATCATTAACGATGAGTAAATATTCCTCCCCCTAAGGTCAAATATTTATAAGGTCTTGCACGGGTACGACCTTTGACAGGATGAAAAAATATTTTTTCTTTAGGTGCCATGCTTTCTGTTTCCAAATATATATCGAAACACGCTCTCAAACGTTGTAATTGTGCTGATATGGTGGGTGGTTTTGTCCACATAACGTTTACTTCACGTTCAATGTCTCTTAAAATATCTGCAGATGCAGGAACCATAGGACTTATGCTTATGCTGAACAATGCAGCTACCTTTGGATAATCTGGTTTTATAGCAATTCTAGCAATTAGTTCACCTAGAAAAGATCTCATATTTAATATCTAATATATATATATATATATATTTTTGTAATTAAGTTAACAAATTTATTGTAAAGAAAGAAAAAAATACTATACTGCTTCCACGACGTAATATAGCTTCATAAAATATATCAACGTCTGATACCAATCCTTCTCGACATATGGGTACGTTTGCATAATTTGTGTAATTTTTCCATGTCATTGTAGTAAATCTATGTAATATTGTAGTAATTTTTTGAGGCAGTGGATCGATAGTATTTATAAATATAGGTAGATTCCCTGATTCCAATCGACGAATCTCTCTACATAATTCTAATCGTGCTTTTACTCGTCTTTTTATTTCTTTCAGAACGCTTACAACGCTATCTTGTGTTGATTCTTGAACAGTAAGCTGTAAATTAAATACTATGTGAAAAGATCGTTAAATTCTTATTTAATATGAAGCATAAAAGCTATTTACTTTTTGATCATGTGCGTTAGCTGAAATAAAATGTAACCCAGCCATTCTTTGAGCCCATCTATAAGGAATACCTAATCCTAATGTAGAAAATAGTCCTAAGTTGTGACGCGCTAATTGGTAATGATTGGCAGGATTTGGGCTTTCTATACCCAGATCATTAGGATATAATTCACGAAGAACCGATTCTGATACAAGCATATCTCTGTTAAAAAAGAAAAAAAAAAAAAAGAATTTTGTCAATATAGATACACAATTATATGTAAGTAGTATCATAAAGTTCAAATTACCCAGCACTAATACCTCCAGAAACATCTGTTTCGAGTTTAGATTCTACTGTAACGACTTTTAGATGTATCATATAAAAGAATTGTAATGTTAATTTGGTTTCATCTGTAAAAGAACATTCATTTTTAAATCTTCTAAATTATACCTGGTATTTTATAAGAGAACTTACTTTTCAATGAAATGACTAGTGTTACATTTAAAGGATGCCTCTGCAATAGCTTTAATCTTTTTTCTTCTTGTCTAGCTTCTCTAGATAATCTATGATGTCTTTTTTTGTGTACAGGTGTCTCTTCTACAATATTTTCCAATTGAGTTTCAGGATCCGAATCAGATTCTTGCAATCCATCTTGATTATTTGTACGCTTTGCTTCATCTTCATCTCCTTCGACTTTTATGATTAATGTATTATCTAAAATAATAATTTATTAATATTAGGAGAATAAATTATGAATATATAATGCTAAACATACCATATGCATCTCGATATGCCGTTGCTTTTGCATAAAGTACATATAATGGCGATGCAAGTAAAGCTGCTTTTTGATGTTCTTGTCTAACTTTATCTAATGGAAGACCAAGGCTTTCTTGCAATGGTTTACTTGCCTGCGTAAATATATTTATAAATATATATATAATAGAGTGGAAGTATATTAAAATATAAAAAAAAATTACTTCTAGTATGGTCAGAAGTTGCGGCGCAAGGTTGTCCAATCTAGTTTGTTTGGATTCCATATCGACTGTAACTGCTTTCTTGCTTTCTGTTAATTCATCACATAAAGCAGCTAGCTGTTTTCGTTGAGTCAATTCCCATTCAAGACGAGCTAATCTTAATTGATGTGGATTTATTTTTGTTATTTCCTGAGATAAATATTATAACCATTAATTAAAAAAAAAAAAAAAAAAAAAGAAATCTAATATTAAATGTTTACAATATAAATTTTGCATATTTTGTTTTTCTATTTTTTTTTTTTACATACAGGTCTACAAATGCTTTCAGGTGCTTCTTTATAAAATTCTTCTTCCGATACAAGTTGTATCAATTCATCCTTGGATCTAAAAGCAAAAATATAAGTTTTATTTATATTTTCTTAATGTATCAAAATTGCTAAAAAGAATATAAAAACATACTTAAATTGGAGACATTTGATAACTTCTTTTTTTAAGTGCATGACTTCATACAATAAATTCTGCAAATGTAAATGCTTGCTATCCACACTACTTTTTGCTGTGACCAAAGAATCTCGGGCAAATTTGGTACGAAACTTCTCCATTCTATTAAGTTTTTTTAATTCTATGAATGCCAATGACGTCTGAATTTGTAATTCGTGTACTTCGTCCTCGGCCTGAAATATTATTTTGATGTATACGATATATTATATATGAATTAATAATATTAAAAAAAAAAAAAATTCTGCAATAAATTAATATGTATACGTTTGGATCACTGCTAGCTTTTAACTTCGCTATTTTACTCATGGCTTTTCGAATATTTTCACAAGTGTTTAAGAAGCATTCCGAATCACTTTCAGGTGATCTATCCAAAGCTTCTTTTTCTTCATTGGTGATTATAGTCTACACAATAAAATTTTATATTAAAACTTTTTTTCTTTAAATATTGTTTTTGATAAACATAATATAAATTAACCTTATACATATCTCCATCTTTTAGCCATGTTATAGTACTAGTACTGACAGATTTCCTCCTTTTTTTCGAATTATCCGTATCATTTTCTTTACCCATTTTATAACTTATACAACATCACTTTGTTCTTAAAATGATCCTTACAAAGTATCACGAATAAAATCCAATCTCATAATTAACGATAAATTTCGTCAATGACCGCCCAAACTGGTCCAAACAACATTGCATACAAGTTCTAAAAGTTAGTCACTGAGGGCGCTAAATGGCATTGACGAATTACAGTTAAGACGTAAAACTAACTACATGGACTTTTATTTATTCTCTGCAGATAATTGATAAAATTCTGGATTTCTTATATAACAGAAATATTTTCGTTAAGTATTAATGAACATGAATATAAATAGGATGATTTTCATAAATATATTTTTTGTACATACATCATATATGACATCTACAAAGCATTACAATATTTCATATTTTATAATTAACGTAGTGATTCGAAGGTATAATGCGTTACACCAGGCTTAGGGTATTGTTTCTGCATCTAAAAAAAACAAATCATAAATATATTTATAAATAATATGTTATAGATATAGAATGATATATCACTTTTAAATCGCTTAAGAACTTACCACAGGTTGGAACCAAGGATAATCTTCAAAAAGCCAATACAAAAATCCTAAAACTGATACCGTACCAGCAAACATTATAAATGCTTCTAAACCGGACAATGGGGTTCTAACTCCAGCTGCATAACGATCTTCTGTTATTTGATCTTCCTCTATATGTATCTAAAAAGCATGATACTAATACAGAAGTCTATAAAATTTGTAAAATTCCAAATCCACTTTAATGGTTACCGGTTCATGAAAGTTTCTTTTCATCTCAGGAAAATCCCAGGGATAGTTCGGATCTCTTGCTTCACCACCTACGAATGGAAGTTTTGGATAATCACCATATCCAAATCCATCAGGATCATAAGATTTATATTCCCGTGGATGTAAATTATATTTTTCAGCTGCATTCTTAATTTCTTCTTCTGTTGTCGGTACTTCTTTTGCAGGTCTCCATTTGTAGTGAAATGGTTTTACTTAAATGAAAGATAAAATAGATATAAAAAAGATAAAAATTAGTTTAAAAAATGTAATAAACAATGTGACAACATGTTTATATTATTCATAATATCATTACAAAACAGAAATAGTGGGAGGTGTAAGTCGTCGGACAAATAAAAACTTACATAATAAAACAATAACCTATTAAATCGTTAAAGATTAATTAAGATCAACATTACGGTACTCACAGTCATCGCTATAATTAACTTTCCCATGTAAATTTACATTATTTCGCGATAGTAATATAGTTCTTAATGCCATACATCTTTTAACGAGAGCCATTTTAACAGAGGCTCTGCCACTTGAAATAGTTAAATGCAGTCGAAGAATCGAAGCACGCGCATGTATTCGTGCGTGTACATGAGCTCTTTGTATCAGGAGAGAGAGGCGTCAAACCTTACATAGAAAATATTTATATCGATCGAATAATTACGAATTGATCTTGAATTTAATCGTTGTTCAATTTTTCCTTCATTTTATGCAACGGATATGTAATTATCTTCGCGATTCGATTATAATTGAATGTATCATGTCGATTGACCATCATCCTACGGTCGTTCTATCGCGAAACGATCGTTGTCATGCGAACTTTTTTTACATTATTCACGATCAATTTGTAATAATTCCATCGGCATTTTATTTTATATTATCAACGCTATCCTTGACAAAATTATTTTGGAAAAGATAGGAATATCGTACAAAAGTCTGAAAAAGTTTGCGACGTCGAATAACCTAAAGAAATGGGCGACATTATGACTCAATGACTAGCCTTACGGAAGCTTGAAATCAAGATGGCCGGTTGCTTGCATTCATCAGTGTTTCTGGATACAGTGTAATATTTTTGGACAATTACCTGTAGAAAAACTGGGAAGATTTGTTCTAGGGTCATTGGAGTTGATTGTGTTTTTTTCTCATCATTTTAAGCTGGTCTTACAGACGGTACGTTAAATTCAACATGTAATCGTAAGCCTGCGGAAAGATTCGACGAAATCACGACGAACGAAAGGAATATTCAAGTTCTAATATTCTGTCGATTTATTTAGCATTTATATATACGAATTCTAAGCGGTATTATTGGTTATGTTTGTTTTTTTTATGATTATTGGAGAATATAAATAAATTATTGTGTGTAGGTTTGTTGTGTTGGTATTAACAGTTTTTTTTTTACAGTAGCTCGTTGGATATTTATCTGGCAAGGAAGTGCAGTGATAATTAGTAACGCGCGTAATGCAAATAGAATTTAAATATAATTATCATTGAACATATTCAAGTATACAATTTTAACCGGAAATTTATTTTTTGGCAATTGTTATTGTTGGAGCGAGGCACGAGATTACTAAAGTAGAAATTGATACTTATTATTCCAAATAAAATATAATTATAATATATAATTTAAACTAACATTTAATGTAATATTTGTGTAGGACATAATTATTGAGTAAGCTGGAGTCTGACTGTAGCAATATGGCGAGTCCATCGCCTCAATCTTCCCCTATGCCGCCGCCGCAAGCTCCAAGTCCAATGGGTCCTCCACAGCAGGCTCCATCTCCATCTAATCCTCAAGGTAGTCCCATGGGCCCGCCGCAACATCATCCACATAGTCCAACGCAAGGATATCAAGGTGGGCCACCAATGCCACCAGGCGGTCCTCCTATGTCACAACCTCCGCAACAACCACCATCGCAACAACAAAATTATCCACCTCATCCACAGCAAATGCCACCCAATATGGGTCCTCAGGTATTTAATTATCATTTTTTATAAAATATTACGGCTTGTGTGACATATACGATGTTTCCTGTTTATGTTTTGTTGTTTATTTTTGTTTATACATTACAAGAAAATATGAAAATTACATTTACATATTGATGGAATAAATGCTATTGATGCTATTCAAATGACTGATATAATTAACTATTAAGAATATTTAATAAGATAGGAAATATAAAATAATTCTTATTTATTGTCAAACAAATATATAATACAATTCATAGAATATAAAATGTTATTTCAATTTATAAAATATAAAATGTAATTTCTTAACTAGATATATACACTTATATTTATACTTATTACAAGTTTATATTAATAGATATTACATCTGCTTCTTTAAAAAGTTTGACAAGTTGCTCTGCAATGGATTGATTGCAAGCTGCTATAACTTTTGGAATCATTAGATCTAATTCATCCCCTATAAAAATAAGACTAATTTAATATCATGATTACGCATAGTTTTATAATTCAACAAACGAAAGATTTCTGCTTATGGATATACCATTTGTACTTATCACAATTCCTCCTGCTTCTTCTATTATTAATTTTCCTGCGGCTACATCCCAAGCATCTATTCCTTCAATATGATACGCTTCAACAGCACCCATTGCAACATAACATAATGTAAGTGCTGCGGTTCCTAACGATCGTATTCTGCAAATAAGAAAATATTAATAATTATTAATAAGATATAATATTAAATTAAATATATAATTCTTTTATGTATTTACCCATGGGTTCCTTGAATTAAAGCATGCATTCTAGTATATACACTAACTAAATATGTTTCATCTTTGGCAAGCCATGGTTCCATAGCGACTAATGCTTCAGATAAATCTATAATCATTATATAAGTCTTAACATCTTTTACGAAAAATATATTAAGAATATGTGATAATACATTATAGCAAAATTATTTATTCCAATTTTGATCTCTAAATAGAAAATAATTTTTAGGTATAGTATTAGCAAGTAGTCATGCTTACTTTGTATATGAGATGTATGTATTGGTTTTCCATTAAGGAATGCTCCACAGTTTCTTTTCGCAGAAAAAAATTGTTTCATGACGGGATTATAAACTATTCCTATCTCTGCCTTTTTATTTATTAAAAGAGCTAAGGAAATGCACGTATGCGGAAATTGATGTACAAAATTTGTAGTGCCATCTATAGGATCTATTATCCATGTTGGGTCGTTTGTCAATTTTGGTAATCCATCCTTTGCTACGCTTTCTTCTCCAATAAATCTGAAAATTAAGGATATGTTATCTCTCTCTCTCTCTCTCTCTCTCTCTCTCTCTCTCTCTCTCTCTCTCTCTCTCTCTCTCTCTCTCTCTCTCTCTCTCTCTCTCTCTCTCTCTCTCTCTCTCTCCCCCCCCTCTTTCTCTCTGTATAGATTGTTATTAGCCATTAATCAAACATACTTGTGCGATGGAAATTTTTGAGTCAATTTTTGGATTATTTCATCTTCTATCTTATTGTCATATTCCGTAACAAGATCCCAATCAATACTTTTACATTGAGTAGTTTTCTTTTTGTTGATAGAATCTTGTATTATCTAAAAATCAGACGAATAATAGAAGGATATAGTAAAACGAGTTCTTATATATTAAACATTTTATACTGAATACATGTATTCCACGTTTTAGTGAGAATTAGCACGACCATGACCTTTAATAGCGCGATTTCCATTTCGTTTTTCATAATATATATATATTTATTCAATTCAAAAAAAAAAAAAAAAAAAAAAAAAAAAAAAAAAAAAAAAAAAAAAAAAAAAAAAAAAAAAGAAAAAAAAAAGAATATTTTCACTCACCTCGCCTGCTAACAGAACTAATTCACTCGCTGAATTATAACATTCGTCTATATCGATCATCTTGCTTCTGCTTCGCGACAGTTAGAACACTTGATTAATATTGACACTCCCACAAACACTCTCACTTTGTTCGACGATGATGCCTTAAACGAACGAAGAAACCTTGCCTGCCTGCTCTAGCTAGCAGGTGCAGTTAATATGTAAAAGAGAAAGAAGTATGAGTGTGGAATTAATATAAAGCGTTACTTTCGACTAAAGTACGTATTGTAAATCGTGTATATATATATATATATACCCACGCACACACGCACGCACACGCATACGCACAAACATATAACGTTATTTGCAACGTTAATGTGTTTTTAACGTGTCACAAAGTTGTTCCTTTCCGTTCGAACTATCTCGAAATATTAAAATATCGGGATCTCTTCGCTCGAATATAATAGATCACGTTCTCATAAGAATTTCCACCATTCTCATTTATTCTTTTTCCAAGTATTTAGTTAGCGTGCGATTTTCCCTATCACGTCATTCGAGTAATGTGAATGGTATTTCTTAGAACGATGTTCTTTTTTCTTCTTCTTCTTCTTCTTCTTCTTCTATTTTTTTTTCCTTTTTCCTCAACCTTGGGGGAATTTTATATTTTTATCTCACTTTTGATCGACGTATTTATGTACAAAGGTATCATAATGTGTATACGTATAAGAAACAATAATCAAATTATCTACAATTATGTATATATACTACGGTATATAACGAAGGATCACATTTATGGCAGTCATGTGCGTTACGAGATTTACGAACTGATTAGTCTCGTCTCTCTTTTTGTTTATTTTCTTAGGGCGGAAGGGGGGAGGGGGGTTGAGAAGAAAAAAAGACAATTGACAAGAGTATTCGATAATAAACGAATATTTTAATGTTACGTTATGTTTAATTGATTCATAACACGTACATACATTACAGAACGAGATGTATTCTTATATTATTATTTATTTCTCAAGGACACTTTTTCATCGGCCTCGCGTATTATCCTAACGAATTCCTTCGCGATCTTTTCATTGCAAGCACCAATTGCTCGTGGTTTCATAATATCGATCTTCTCACCTGTATACAAGTTTTAAACTATTATTATTATTATTATTAGTATTATTATTATTATTATTATTATTATTATTATTATTATTATTATTATTATTATTATTATTATTATTATTATCATCATTATTAATTTTGCTAAATAATCGCTTTCTCGAGGAATTAACGTGCTGGTTTTAATACTTTCGATAAGTAAATATCGAACGGTTTTATGTAAACTTAAAACTTTAAAAAGTTTACCTGTTACGCGATCAACCACTATACCACCTGCTTCGGTTATAATCAAGGATGCTGCCGCGATATCCCAAGTGGAAATTCCAGGACCTTCAATGTAATAACCTTCCACTATCCCCAAAGCGACATAACAAAGCGTTAACGCCGCCACACCAAGAGTGCGAATGCTTTAAAGAAGTAAGTCAGAGTATCAGGCAAGGTCAACGTTGTAGAAATATTCGGTCGTTTGGAAAATGGGTAAATTATTTTTTCATTATTTTAACTTCAGTTTTTTTCTCTTTCTCTCTCTCTCTTTTTTTTTTTTTTTTTTTTTTTTTTTTTTTTTTTTTTTTAATTAATTAATATGAATTTGTAAACATACCAGTGTCTGTATGTGTGTTCGCGCACGCGTGTGTTATAATTCGTTTATTTATCTTACCCTTGCGCTACCCGTGCAATAGCTTGAATTCTTTCGACAGTTTTCTCTCTCATGTGATCAATCTTCATAAAACCAGACTCTATGCAGATCAAAGCTTTCGATATGTCTGACAAGATAAAATTTATTTCTTAAAAATGTCTTCTCTGGGTTCCTCGCATTGTTTTAAATTCTCTCTCTCTCTCTCTCTCTCTCTCTCTCTCTCTCTCTCTCTCTCTCTCTCTCTCTCTCTCTCTCTCTCTCTCTCTCTCTCTCTCTCTCTCTCTCTCTCTCTCTCTCTCTCTCTCTTATTTATTTTTCTCACCTTGAATATCCGATACTTTAATTCGTTTTCCATTTAAAAATGCTCCTCTACCTTTACGAGCTGTAAATAATTGTTCGTGAATTGGATTGTAAACTATACCCAAGACCATTTCTTTTTGAACGGCTAATCCAATGACTACGCATGTATGAGGGAATCCGTGTATAAAATTAAGTGTACCGTCAATGGGATCAATGATCCAGGTAGGATCATTGGTCAATTCAGGTAATGTCTGTCCGGCTGATTCCTCTGCAATAAATCTAAGACATAAAGTTTGAACGATCGTATATAAAAATTCGGCAATCGTTTAACGTTATCGCTCGATAATTATTAAAGTCGCTCATTTACCTATGACTCGGATATAAATTCTTCAATTTACCAATGATAATGTCCTCTATCTTTTTGTCATATTCGGTTACGAGATCCCAATCGCCTAGCTTTTTATTTATACGCTTAGAACCGGTAATGGCGTCTTTCAGAATCTTTTTCGAAAACGTAACGTTAAATATTTAATTCGTGACGATAATCGTTGTAAGATGTTTCATAGATCTTTTCGATCGAGTCAAACTTGGAAAGTATTTTTTAATATAATTTTGACAAACTTTTTGAAGTTTTGTTCGGGGAAACTTACCTTTGCACATTCCTGGACGAGATTCAATGCTACTTCGTAATATTCATCTTCGACTTGTCGTGCCATTTTTCTAGTTGAAATCTTTTCAACCTGAACGTAGTGTAGAATAACTCGTTTACGATTGGCTTGTGAAAAGGCTTCAAGGTAGACTGTCTTGGTTACAATATTCTGTTTCTTATGCTTCTCAGTTAATGATTCTCTTGGAGTGGGTATGGAGGTAAAATCCGATATGACGATGACGATTCATTGATCCTATATAGTTTTTATAACTTCATGCGCTAAATGATCTTATCTATGCTTTTATCTCATCTCGATGTTGCATAAAAATGTTCTCTCGCAAATGTATATATATATTTTTTTTAAATAGTAGTAGCAATATAGTAGACCTAATTGTATTCGTTATAACAAGATAACGATGTTTACGCTCAATGATAATTTTAATTGCATTCGGTTTAATGCGAATAGCTTTAAATAATTTCACCGATGACATTTTGAGATTGTCGTGTATTAGAACGAGACGCGACGTATACCTACGAAATGTTCGTAGAAAAAGACAAATCGATTCTATCTTGATTCGGTGTAATTAAAATTTACGTAATATCGTTTGCGCGGAATTAATTTCGTGTGTAATTGTACCTCGTGACCTGTTACGTGAAACGATTTCACGTTGAGATTTTGTGTTGTTGTTGTTGTTGTTTCTTTTTCCTCGTCAGTTAACTCATTCTTCATATTCGACTAATCTTTAATTATTTATTTATTTTAATTTTTTTTTTTTAATCGACTTTTCAGTATTGTTACGACACACGAAAAACTAATAATCGAACGTTTACATGTTTAAAAATAAGAGAATTATTTTAGTTATATCTTAATTTTTATACAATATTACACATGTTAATGAAAAAGCAAAAACAAACAAAAATTACGATCAAGTTCGTTGAAGTCTTTTCCTTTGGGTTTTCAAGTCTGTATCAACGATCAGTTTCGTCACCTCGCAAGCCAATTGCGTCGTAGACGCGACTACGGTGTTCGGTTTCATTAGATTGAAAGGTCCACCTAAGGTGAACGCAAAAATTCTTAGTAAAAAGAGAGAGGGAGAGAAGGAGAAAAAAAAAGAAAGAAAGAAAGAAAAAAAGGAAGGAAGGAGAAGTAAAAAAGTAAAAGGAAAAATGTCAACGACGAATATTGAATAACTCGATTCGCTGTTGTACCTTTCGAATCTAGTAAGGTACCACCGGCTTCACTGACTATAATCACTCCTGCTGCTACGTCCCAAGGTTGAAGACCATCCATTTGAAAGCAATCGATTACGCCTTTAGCCACATATGCCATCGATAACGTAGCTGAGCCTATGTTTCTGATACTAAAAAAAAAAAAAAAAAAAAAAAAAAAAGAGAAAGAAAAGAAAAAAAAAAGAAATGACCGATAATAAAGATTTTTACATCGTCTTTATTAGATATACCGATTTTTAACTCTTATTGTTTATACTATTACTTTAACTCACGCTTGGGATGCTTCGAATAGAGCTAAGAATCTACCCAAAGCTATGTCACGGTTTTTGTACATCCGCAAACTCCCCACTTCAAACGCCAATAAACTCTTCTTTAGTTCTAAATAAATAAATAAATAAGTAAATAAATAAAAGAATTAAAGAATTACTTAAAAGGATTATTTAAAAAAGAGAAAAAGGGAGATGCGTAATAGCAATAATTTACCTGTCATTTTGGACACCCGAATAGGTTTTTCATTTAGAAATGCACCTTGGCCTTTTTTTGCCGTATATAGTTCGCAATTAATAGGATTGTAAATTATTCCTAGGACCATCTCCTTGCATATCGCCAAACCAACCGAGATGCAGTATTGCGAGAAAGAGTGTACGAAATTAACCGTACCGTCGATCGGATCGATTAACCATGTTGGCGAATCAGTCAATTCTGGCAACGCTGATAGGCCAATTGTTTCTTCCCCGATGAATCTGCGTTATCGAAAAGGCTTTGATAAAACCTTATCCATATAGCCCTAACTCTCGATAATTATTTTTACTCACTTGTGATCAGGAAATTCCTTGTTAAGTGCATTAATCAAGAATTCCTCGATTTTGCGATCGAAATTCGTTACTAGATCTTTCTCTATCCCCTTAGTTTCGACGACCTTTTCCGTATTATCGATGTTTTTAATCAACTACGAAAAAAGAAAGTAAATTCAAGGAACGGGGTTAGATCGTTCGTATTCATTTAATTTATCGTCGACGTACCTTTCCAGCTTCTAACGTCAGATTTTTCGCGAATTCGAAGTATTTCGCGATTTCCTGATCATTTGCCATAATTGTCGAGAAAGAGACTTTCGTTAGAGTGACTGTTCGATTAGATATGCGAGATGTCTGCTTCGCTCTTATCTTCTTAAGCAATGATATCTGATTCCGAAGATGGCGCCGGTAAATGGATTTCCACATTTAAGATGAATTCTGATTTAGTGCGATATTTTTTCTTTCTTTTCTTTCTTTTTTTATTTTTATTTTAAATTATTTTTATTACAAACCTATCTTACGCGTATGGTTTGGGTAATTAAAATTGAGCGACGTGACGTTCCTGAAGTTCGGGTTCGAAACGATCAACGATTTAAAAATATTTTCGGACTGTCGATAGATCGATCGATTGTCATCGGTTGGTCAGCCTAAAATTACCTTCGAAACGTTTTTATATTATTCATTTATTTCCGATAACATTGATTATTTTTTTCTTTGGCTTTTGTTTTGTTTCATACAAAATGTAAAATCTTCAGATTACTTTTGATCGAATTTTCACAATTATTTTTATGGGTGGAATACTTATTTAAATTGTTACCTGTTTTCTTGATCGAATTTTTGCAGCGTGTGTGTGTGTGTATATATATATATATATATATGTACTTCTTTCTTTTTTTTAATATAAACTATGATAACACTTTACAACGAAATACAATAGTTATCCATAAATCGAATAGAACAGTCTCGCTGCTCTTTATAAACTAGTAAGACTTTGGCAATATAGCAGTCATCTTTTACAATTATCGTTGTTTAAGAAAAGGCGATAATTCTATTATCTTGTTCGCAGACAACTTCGAAATTATTACGTTGCGGCCTTAAGCATCGATCTTCTTAGATGGGTCTTAGAATCCGCATGCTTGATCAGTTTGACTAAATCATTGGCCAAATTTGTATTACCAGCTGCCACTATCTTTGGAGCTATTATCTTTAACTCTCCACCTAACGTGCGACCAAAAAAAAAAAAAAAAAAAAAAAGAAAAAAAAATAAATAAAAAAGTACAAAAAATGGTAATTTATGATAATTTATATAACTACGTTAGATTGAAATCAAATAATAATAATAATGATTATCTTTTATTTGATATAAATACCATTTGTATCGATGACTGTGCCGCCAGCTTCTTGGATAATTAGCACACCTGCTGCTACATCCCAAGGCATTAGATTGTCCGAATGATAACCTTCTATAGCACCCATAGCCACGTAACAAAGTGACAATGCTGCTGAACCCATTGTTCTTATACCATGGGCAACCGTAACGAATGCCTCGAGTCTACCCAAAATGATATCTCTGATACTTTCTATTGCTGCAAAGGAAGCTTCCAAACACAGCAATGAATGTTCCAAATCTGTCAATTATCAGTAATTTATTACTCGAAGTAACGAAGGAGTTCGTTAAATTATATAAATCTTTCTTTAGGATTGCAATAAAAAAAAAAAAAAAAAAAAAAAAAAAAAAAAATTCCTTTCTTTTTTTTTTTTTTTTTCTTATATATCGACTCATACCTTTTATATTCGAACACTTTATAGGTTTGCCATTGAGAAATGCACCTTGACCCTTCTTAGCCGTAAACAATTGTTCCAACGCGGGATTATATACGATCCCCAATTGGAGTTCTTTGTTAACGGAAAAAGCGATCGATATGCAAGTTAACGGAAAAGAATGAACGAAATTGGTCGTTCCGTCGATCGGATCGATGATCCACGTGGGAGCATCTGTCAGTTCTAGCAGGCATTTCGTTGTAGATACTGTTTCCTCGCCGATAAATCTACAAACACGATAATACATTAAGTGTTCCGTAAATATAATTATTGAAATTAATTCATTTATATCTGCAATTGTGTCAATTTGAACAATAATTCTTCTTCTTTTTTCTTTTTTTTTTTCCCAATCGATTTCAAATTCATTTTCATTTTCATTCTCGTTAAAACGCGTTTACTAACTTGTGCTTTGGAAATTCTTTGATAAGATTGTCGATCAAAATTTTTTCGACCTTCCTATCGTACTCTGTCACTAAATCCCAATCGGCAGCTTTCGTTTCGATCTTTTTATTAGATTCATCAATGGCCTCGCGTATTACCTAATACAAAAAAAAAAAAAAAGAAAAACAGAAGAAAAAGAAGTTATTACATCTCGTAAAAGTCATTTTATTAATTATTTTCTTTTTAATTAAATGCATGAAATTATTCTACGCGATAAATTCGGTAAGCTGTTGTTATGATAATAATTTGATTGAATAAACGCGACAATGATAAGAGTATCATTTATGTGGAAGTTAGAATAGAACGTATGACAAATTATGACATACGTATATCGTTCAAGATGAAACTATTTGAAGAGGAGGAGGAAGAAGAAGAAGAAGAAGAAGAAAAAGAAGATTCATTGAAAAGTAGTTAATTCATTGGATCAATGTAGTGGCTTGACCTTGAATAAATATTGGTCGCTAGACAGCAATTGACATCATACTTTTATTAATTTTAAATGACACAAATACGCGATCATTGAAATCGATAATTGAGTATAATTGTTATTTAGTCTCGAATGATAATATTACAGAATAATTCATTGTCCTTGTGGTTGGATTTTGAAATGACATATATTTTTGTCGTGAATTATTTCTATGTAAATCACGATAAAATTTCTATAGTTTACCTTTCCCGATTCGATGGTTAGTTTCAAAACGTAATCGTAAATACGTTCGAGTTCCCCTTGATCGACCATTGTACGTATCACTGATCTAATTTGATAAAAATTAAAGTTTAGCGTTTACTCTTGGCTTTTTATCTCGAAGAAAAATTTCGACCGACTGCTTTGACGATCCGTCTTGATTGTAATAGCGAGTTGAAGGATGCTCCGTTTTATGGCATACTTGCGTCCCTTCACCCCACCAGCTAAACCACCACCACCACCACCACCACCACCACCACCACCACCACCACCACTACTACTACCACCATCACCACCACCATTATGTGTTTGCATCTGGCCGACATAATAGGAATATTAAATGCCAGTGGAATTCTTTTCTACTTGGCGATATATTGATAGAATAAAGCCCAGGGAGATAGAGCGTTATATTTTTTTTCTCTCTCTCTCTCTCTCTTTCTCATATCTTTTATCCTATCCGTCAGAAAGAAAAGGATTAGAAGTAAGCCATTGTAAACGTATGATTTTTAATAGGTTCTACGGATTATTGATTAAACCAGCGAAAATGTTATTTCACTTTGAACGTTTAGATCAATAATTAATTATCAGAATCGAATTGATCGATAGATAACAAATGTAATAATTGGACGATTGTTGTAATAAATTCTTGAGCTTGTAGATTTATGAAGAAAAAAAGTAACATAATTTTTTGTTTTGTTTCTATGTTTAACGCAATGGGGTCGTAACGTCGTGTTTATGGAGAAGTGTTCGTCACGTGAAATCCTGGGTATATCGTTGAGTCCCACTTGTGTACATGTACACACCGGATGCCTTGCATGCTCCATGAACGTGATTTCGTTCGGTTTGGGGCGTGAACAAGCCATGATCTATCGTTCTTCCATACATATAAAACGTTTAATATATAATAAAATAATGATGTGTGTGTTTGTGTATGTGTGTGTGTGTGTGTGTGTTTGTGCGTGGTATATGTATTTATGTGTTTAGTCACAAGTCCAGCACGTGTAATCGCGTGTTCGCCTTATTGTTCGCATGTACATTCGCTATTATGTGTTTACTTGGACCTTCACGTGGACGATTTGTTATTCTCGTCCTTTATCTTTTTGTCTTTTGATTTATCTCGTTAGTATACGTCATATTATGAATACTAGTTGAAAAAGTACGCTGATCGGTTTTGTCGATCTTAATTATATGCGCTTGTTGGCATATTAAATAAGGGTTAAAGAAAATTCATTGCTAATAATTACATTCTTTAGTGTTCTTTTTTTTTTCTTTTTTTTTTTTCCCCCATTTAACGATTAAGAAGTATATCATAAAAAATGTTTTGTCCATTTAACATTTTATTGCTTTTTCCTTGGTGCATTATCTTGAGAGGAAAAAAAAAGGAGAAATATAATTGATCGATGAACAAACAAAAAGGAAAGAAAGGAAAGAGAAAAAAAAATGTGAAAGAAACGAATTCATAACGGATAATAATACCTGCAATAACATAGATCTAACAGTAAAGATATAAGAACGTAGATACCAAGAAGTAAACATATTTGTTAGATGAGGTAACTGTTGAGTCTAGGTATAAGTTTTTAAGTGAAATGTTACCTTTTATTTTTTAGTAAAAAAATTTTGGTCACCACACACACACACACACACAATGGTACAAAATATCTGATAATCACATGTACACGAATATTGCGAACGTATACGACTGATAAAGAATTGTTATTTATAACTTTATATTCTAAACGTAACGTTGATTTTTAGAATCAAGGTGGATCTGGTCCAGTAGGCCAGGGACCAAACCCTCAGCAGGGACCGGTTGGATCGATGGTACCCGGTCAGATAGGTCCTAATGGGCCTCAAAGTGGTAGACCTGTTGGAAACAGCCCGAGTAATCAAATTGGACCTGGAGGACAAATAGGACCTGGTAATCAAATGAGTCAAACTGGTCCTGCCAATCAAATGGGTCAGTTAGGACCAGGAAGTGGCCCGGGCACACAAATGGGACCAGGAAGTAGTCCTGGTGGACAAATGGGTCCAGGTAATGGACCTACTGGCCCTGGTGGCCCGATGGGACCCGGGAACGGACCTTCTGGACCTGGTCAAATGGGACCCGGCGGTGGTCCTGGTGGACCGCAATTGGGGCCAGGAGGACAAATGGTACCTAGTAGTCAGATGTCTCAAAGTGGGCCAGCTAATCAACTTGGACCGAATGGGCCAAATAATCAGATGGGTCCAGGAGGACCGGCCAATCAAATGAGTCATGGAGTTGCTACTGGTCAAATGGGACCAAATGGACTTGGTGGTCAACCGACCTCTAATCAGATAGGACCCAATACGCCGAATCAAGGACAAATTGTTCCTGGTAATTCAGGCCCAATGGGGCCAGGTGCACCGGTTAATCAAATGAGTCAAACTGGACCTGGCCATATCGGCCCTAGTGGTCCTACAGGTCCACCTGGTCCTGGCCAAGAAAATCTCAATGCTTTACAAAAGGCTATAGATTCTATGGAAGAGAAAGGTCTTCAGGAAGATCCACGATATTCGCAATTACTAGCTTTAAGAGCTCGTCAAGGAAGTAACATGGGAGAGAAACAAACGTTCAGTGCTCAACAGTTACAACAACTACGGTATTGTTCATCAGTCTTCCCCTTTCTTTTTTAATTTTATTCTTTCAATTCAATTAAACATTTTTATCATCATCATCATCGTTATTATTTACAGAGTACAAATCATGGCATATCGTATATTAGCAAGGAATCAGCCTTTATCACAACAATTAGCACTTGCTGTTCAGGGTAAATATATAAAGTATAATATATCGAAATATATATTAACTAACTGTAAATACAATTTATTCTGGTGAAACGCAAATAGGCGGGGCTCCACCCCCAGGTATAGCGCAACGTCCTATGGATCCATCTCAAGGACCAACGACTACTCCGGGACCACAAATTCCAGGTCCTAATGTAATAGGTCCTGCGGGTGCTCCAAGGCCAGGTTGTCAAACACCTCAACAACAACAGCCACCTCAACAAGGTGCTAAAACTAACAGAGTCACGAGCGTTCCAAAACCGGTGGGATTGGATCCATTATTAATCTTGCAAGAACGAGAGAATAGGTAAAGTCTCTAAGAATTATCTTTGTAAAAAATGATATACATTGATATTAGTAATGGCTAATAAACACGTTGTTCTTTGATCCTTATGTAACAGAGTTGCGGCTCGTATTGCATTAAGGATGGAACAACTTAGTAACTTGCCAACAAATATGCCCGAAGATCTACGTATTCAAGTCCAGATAGAATTACGGATGTTGAGGGTACTCAATTTTCAACGACAGCTTAGATCTGAGGTATAAAGAGAGAGAGAGAGAGAGAGAGAAAGAGAGTGTGTGTCATTACCGTCGTGTAATAATATAAAATATACGTAGTTGTTTTATACGTTTATAAAACCTGAATAGAAACTAATTTTATCGTCGTTACGCGTAGATAATAGCATGTACTAGAAAGGATACAACGTTGGAAACGGCTGTCAATGTGAAGGCTTACAAACGCACGAAAAAGCAAGGATTGAGGGAGGCAAGAGCCACGGAAAAATTAGAAAAGCAACAGAAGTTGGAGGCTGAACGTAAACGCAGACAAAAACATCAAGTATGTTATAATCATTAAAGCGAAATGATAATAACGTTGCGATGGGAATATAGTTAAATTGATATCGTTCGTCTTTTTTTTTTTTTTTTTTTTTTTTTTAGGAATTTCTTAGCTCAGTTCTTCAACATGGCAAAGACTTTAAGGAATTTCATAGAAATAATGTCGCCAAATTGGCTAGGCTCAACAAAGCAGTACTCAATTATCACGCCAATGCCGAACGTGAACAAAAGAAAGAACAAGAACGCATTGAGAAGGAACGTATGCGCCGTCTTATGGCCGAGGACGAAGAGGGATATAGAAAATTGATCGATCAAAAGAAAGACAAACGTTTGGCTTTCCTTTTATCGCAAACCGACGAATACATTAGTAATCTTACGGAAATGGTGAAACAACATAAGATAGAACAAAAGAGGAAGCAAGTTGAAGAGCAGAAACGTAAAAAGGTTGGTGTAAACGTACGGAAAGAATTTTTTGTTATCTTTTCTTTTTCCCCCGCATTACTACTCACTTAACTGTATCATTATTTGAATATATATATTTGTAGAAGAAGAAGAAGCTTCAGGATGGTGAAATTAACGAAGATGGTAGTCCCAGCGACGATACTCGTGTTGGCGTTATCGAAGTAGCAACCGGTCGTACTTTGACTGGCGACGAAGCGCCATTGATGAGTCAACTTACTGCATTTTTGGAAGCTCATCCTGGTTGGGAACCGATCGATTCTGAGAGCGAAGAGGACGATGAAGATGAGGAAGATGAGAGTGAGAATAAATTTGAGATATATATATATATATATATATCTTGTTTAAAATGTTCACGATAAATAAACGATATACTAATATCGAACTTTGCATTGATATCATCAGATAAAGAAAAACCAATGGGCGATTCTGAAGAAGAAAAAGTGAAAAAGACGATACACAAGGCCAAGGTCGAGGATGATGAATATAAAACGGAAGAACAAACGTATTACAGTATCGCGCATACCGTTCACGAAGTCGTCACGGAACAAGCCTCGATTATGGTTAACGGCAAATTGAAAGAATATCAGATTAAGGTAAAATACAGTTGTACGTTTTATATTTTATTGATAATATTTAACAAACTAACAGTTTCGATAATGTGACATGAATTATTTTAGGGTTTGGAGTGGTTGGTATCGTTATTTAATAATAATCTTAATGGCATTTTGGCGGACGAGATGGGTCTTGGTAAAACAATTCAAACTATAGCATTGGTCACATATCTGATGGAGAAAAAGAAAGTCAACGGTCCATTTTTAATCATCGTTCCATTATCGTAAGAAAAATAATTTTTCTTTTTTTCTCATTGCCATAAATCCCTTCATCATTAAATATCTTCTTTACTATTATTGTTTGATATATTTTGTAATATTTTTTATTTATTAATTTTGTTCTTTAGTACACTTTCAAACTGGGTCCTCGAGTTCGAGAAATGGGCACCTAGCGTGGTTGTGGTATCTTATAAGGGTTCACCAGCCGGTAGACGCGCCATACAGTCTCAAATGAGAGCAACCAAGTTCAATGTCCTATTGACAACGTACGAGTACGTTATCAAGGACAAGGGTGTCTTGGCAAAATTACAATGGAAATATATGATCATCGACGAGGGTCACAGAATGAAAAATCATCATTGCAAATTGACACAAGTCTTAAATACCCATTATTTAGCCCCTCATAGGCTTTTGTTAACCGGCACACCGTTACAGAACAAGTTACCCGAGTTATGGGCTTTATTGAATTTCTTATTGCCCTCGATATTTAAATCCTGTAGTACGTTCGAACAATGGTTTAATGCACCGTTTGCGACTACCGGCGAAAAGGTAAATAAATGATGATTCATATGTTTAATTCGTTAGGGAAACAGCTCTGACACGATGTGCGTTATACGACCGTAGGTTGAGTTAAACGAGGAAGAAACCATTTTGATTATTCGCCGTTTGCACAAAGTTCTGCGGCCGTTCTTATTGAGACGTTTGAAGAAAGAAGTCGAATCGCAATTACCCGACAAAGTTGAATACATTATTAAGTGCGACATGTCTGGACTTCAGAAAGTACTTTACAAGTAAATAAACGCTCCGATTTCGTTTCAATGATGTTTCATCGATGGTTTTTACATCTATTATTTTTCTCACGAATGAATATTTATTTTAGGCATATGCAGAGTAAAGGAGTACTATTGACGGACGGTTCGGAGAAAGGGAAACAGGGCAAGGGCGGTGCCAAGGCTTTAATGAATACCATCGTACAATTGAGAAAATTATGTAATCATCCTTTCATGTTTCAAGCTATCGAAGAAAAATATTGCGAACACGTTGGCACACAAGGATCCGGAGTTATCACTGGGTATGGATCTCAAAATAATATCACAATGATTATCGTACGCTTAATATAATTTTTTCTCAATACGATAATTTCTATTGTCAATATAATATCATCTCAATATAATAATATAATCATTTCTCAAATGTTTCCATTGATTTTTGAATCAACAGGCCTGACTTATATCGCGCATCCGGAAAATTCGAACTTCTGGATCGTATATTACCAAAATTGAAAGCAACCAATCACAGGGTATTGCTTTTCTGTCAAATGACGCAACTAATGACGATCATGGAGGATTACTTAAGTTGGCGAGGATTTATGTATTTGCGATTGGACGGTACGACGAAGGCCGAGGACAGAGGGGATTTGTTAAGAAAATTCAACGATCCTGGCTCGGAATATTTTCTATTTTTATTGTCCACCCGTGCCGGTGGTCTAGGTTTGAATTTACAGGCTGCCGATACTGTTATTATATTCGATTCCGATTGGAATCCGCATCAAGTAAGATTTATTCCTTTTGTTACGATCCTAAAATGCACAAGAGATATACATGCGCGCGCGCGCGCGCGCGTTCAAGCGCACGTATTATACACAGAGCTAGTATTTAATCCAGCTATTATTTTAGGATTTACAAGCGCAGGATCGAGCACACAGAATCGGTCAGAAAAACGAGGTACGCGTACTAAGATTGATGACCGTAAATTCCGTAGAAGAGAGGATATTGGCTGCGGCGAGATACAAATTAAACATGGACGAGAAGGTCATTCAAGCCGGAATGTTCGATCAAAAGTCAACGGGTTCGGAGCGTCAACAGTTCTTGCAGAGTATCTTGCATCAGGACGATGCGGAGGACGAGGAGGAGAACGAAGTGCCGGACGACGAGACGGTTAATCAAATGATAGCCAGGACCGAGGGCGAATTTGAGATATTTCAAAAGTTGGATTTAGAAAGAAGAAGGGAGGAAGCTAAATTAGGACCGAATAGGAAGTCTCGATTATTGGAGGAAGCCGAATTGCCCGATTGGCTCGTCAAGGATGACGATGAAGTTGAAAGATGGACTTACGAGGAGGACGAGGAAAGATATCTTGGTAGAGGTTCGAGGCAACGTAAGGAGGTCGATTATACCGATAGTATAACCGAGAAAGAATGGTTGAAGGCCATCGATGACGATGGCGCGGAATACGATGAGGAAGAGGAGGACGATAAAAAGAAGAAAAAGACGAGGAAACGAAAGAAGAAGGGCGAGGAGGATGACGAACCTATGCCAAAGAAACGAAGAGGCGCTGGATCATCGATTGATCCAAAAATGAAACGTGCGATGAAGAAGTTGATTATGGTTGTTGTAAATTATACCGATAGTACCGATGGTAGATTGCTCAGTGAACCGTTCATGAAACTACCATCCAGGCGAGAGTTACCTGATTATTATGAAATTATAAAGAAGCCCTTAACTATAAACAAATTATTGCAAAAAATCGAAGAAGGCAAAGTAAGTGTTGTTTCGTCGATATTATTATTGTTATTATTATTATTATTATTATTATTATTATTATTATTATTATTATTATTATTATTATTATTATTATTACTATTATTACTATTACTATTATTATTATTATTATTATTATTATTATTATTATTATTATTATTATTATTATTATTATTATTGTATATATACGTATATATATATATTTTTTTCATTATTTTATTTTCCTTTTATTTCTTTATATTTTTTTTTGTCAACGAGACAAGATATCTCTTATCAATATTTCTAATATTTGTTTTTCTTTTTTCTCCCCTATCTATCTGTCAGTACGCCGACTTTGATGAATTGGAGAAAGATTTTATGCAACTATGTAAAAATGCACAGATCTATAACGAAGAAGCTTCTCTTATTCATGAGGATTCTATAGTTTTGCAATCTGTATTTACGAATGCCCGACAACGTTTAGAGGAGGAAGGAAACATTTCCGATTTGGATGACAAAGGTATTATTATTATTATTATTATTATTATTATTCGCCGTTCTTATACGTTATTACCGTCGACGTATGTTGTGTACAATTTTTCACGATGGTGTTCCCAGATGGCGAGGAAGGATCCGACGCCGATTCCAGCGTTAGAATGAAGATAAAACTAAAAGGTAGAAAGAGCGAGGGTAGAGGTGGCCGTAGAAAAAGGGTTACAAAAAAATATATTTCCGATGACGATGACGATGCCGATGACAATTAAATATTATATGTGATTATTTAATTATAGAAGATTTAAAGATTACAGTAATATTAACATTCGAAACTATTTATCTTACATTTTTTTTTTCTTTGTGAAACGCGGCACACACACACACACACACACACACACGCACACACACGCACCACACACCACACAACACACTTCGCGCTTAAGGCCGACTGTTGTAATTATAAACTTCATGAAATTATTCTACAAACAAAAAAAAAAAAGAAAAAACAAAAAAGATATATCTAATAATAATTATTATAACTTGATTTTATAGTACGAGATACGATACTATTGTTTGATCAAGTTTAGAGAACGGGCAGATCGTTGTTACTGAAAGACGAAGTCGAGTCAAAGTTCAAAGATGGCCGTTCCCGCCCTCCCCACCCCCACCACCCCCATCTCCCTTCTTATAGAAGTAGTTATATTTAAGGGAAAATAAAGAAGAACAAAAAAGAAGAAAAGGAGAAACTAAATATTCTGCTTTCTTTTTTTTTTTTTTTTTTTTTTTTAAATGAACTCTTCGTTTTAATTTTGAGTAATCGTCATATATGTGCGTGCATCGATTGCATATTGTACAGTAAAAATTAGTATTAAGGACTGCAATTTTATTTGTACGAACGTATTGTCAATTTATGTATTGATCGATACTTCATTTTTTTAGAAAAGAAAATATTGCAGTGAATTCTGTTATACCGTTGTTAGACTTTCAAAAAAAAAAAAAAAACAAAGGATGAAAACCATAATACATTCGAGGTACGATTCTTTTTCTTTCTAATTATATAGATTCCTTCTTTCAAATTTTAATACTTTCAAGTTTTATTAGTATTACGCTTATGATATTGGAAATGTAACCGTCGGCGATTGGTTTACAATACATACATATTATCCTTATTATAACTTCGTGTGTTGTCCATTAAAAATGCATAAACAATAATGAAATGGTAATATCATAAAAGCTTAAAGCGATCAATTGGAAAAAGTATTTACTAGTACATAATGACAACGTGGTAATTATCCTTATTATAACGAAACAAGCGTATTTTTAAATTATGTAATTTTTTTTATTCCAGTACATTAAGTTTAATTCCTTTAGAAATAAATTTCTTTTTTTTTTTTTTTTTTTCTTTATAATTGTAATATTTTTCGCAGAAATTTCAATTTACACACACACACACACACACACACACACACACACACACACACACACACACATAAATATATTGATTAAATAAGAAAAAAAATTTATTTAATACAACGGGTAATTGTATTAAATGCAGAAATTTTTTCTGCCATATTCATTATCCGTAATACATTGTAATTTCTTCTTGTTCGTAGTGGAGATATATAGTGGGAATAAAAATATTTGAGAAATAAAAGGAAGATTATAAGGAATTCTTAAGAAAGATATTTAAAAGACCGACGAACACATTGATTTTTGTCAAAAATTGGGTTTGCTTTGTTGGAATCGTGGTGTGCCTCAATCGTTAGATCCGTACCTCTTCCTTGCAATTTCGGTCCTGTTTTGAATTTAGATGGAATTTAGGCAAGCTGTTGCGATAGTATCCCTACCTTACCTAACGCCACTCATTGCATATGCCACTATATACTCATACGTTTCAACATCTGCATGTAAACATAGTGCTTGCGTGTGTATGTATGCATATATGTA
>OU964969.1:5658162-5660662 GCA_918808275.2 Dolichovespula sylvestris
AGGTTCTGTCTCTCTCTATCTCTCTCCCCCTCCCTCCCTCTCTCTCTCTCTCTTCTCTCTCTCTCTCTCTCTTACACTCTTTGTATACTTCGGTAATGCGATCCAAGTTATACGCTGGTGGCTTCTTCGAGCTTCTCATAAGGAAATACCAAGGTTTTTCCGGATTTTTGTGCAGCAGGATATTGCTCTCCGTGCTACCCTTACAGATGTTCTCCGCAGCAATTGAAAAATACGTTTTACGTTCCTCGGTCTCTTGCGCGTTTCAAGTCTTGCCGGTATTTTCAAATTATACGATATGATACTCATAAATTTATGCGAAAATTATAATCTAGTACGTATTACGTGGTTATTTAATAAAACCGATACTCGAGTCATGCTCGTGAGAGATAAAGACGCAAATAGTAACATATATATATACACGCACATATATAATATACTTCTCGTGATAGTTCGTCAACAAACGCTGTCGAATAAGTTTACGCTCTTTTAATAGGTTCATATTTATTTTCATCTTATT
Organism: Dolichovespula sylvestris; assembly: GCA_918808275.2. Taxonomy (NCBI): domain Eukaryota; kingdom Metazoa; phylum Arthropoda; class Insecta; order Hymenoptera; family Vespidae; genus Dolichovespula; species Dolichovespula sylvestris. Next base: position 5,658,680 of record OU964969.1, read on the forward strand.
ATTATTATTTTTTTTTTTTTAATTTTATTTTACGTCGAACGAGAATCCTTCGATCGTGACAAGTTTCGAATAGATAATCCTTTGTGAACGTATCAGGGAATTACCTTTATACCACGTGCATACGTATAATAACAATAGAATAATTGTTAGATTACGATCGATGGATAGATAGATAGATTGATAGTTAGATAGATAGATCCTATCGATCGGACATGAGACGTCGAACATGATCGTGAAAACGTTGAGATAACTTATAATGCAGATATAGGCCACTAATACAGATATTGTCTTGATATTGACCAAGCAACGCAGATATTGCCTAACGTAAAGCCGATGTCCTGCAGGATATCGATACGAAGTACGATACGATATTACGATATCCTGGTACAATCGATACTAGATTAATAGATTCTCGTTTCTCAAATGGGCATATATACGCATAATACACGCACGCGTAACCGCAATATTACCTCGCTCGTAAAGGATTTCAGTATCCGCGAGGATAATCAAATGGCAGATAATCGAAGGATATTTCGGTCCATCGAACGTGCAATGTGATATTCCCTAACGAGAGAGCGTGACCCTTTCTCGCTCGTTCAATGTAAATTTCTACGCTTACATCGTTACGAGATGATAAACCAACGAGACGATCGCAAACGCCATCTCATACGAACGCGCGTGTTTTCGTTCATACGTTTATTATATTTCATTGTTATCGATATCACTTCGTCTTTCATTATATATATATATATATATATATATATATATATATATATATATATATCACTTCTTTCGTATATCTTTCGCAACGTCGATCGCTTTTAAGAAAAAAAAAAAAAAAAAAAGAAACGTAAAAAGACAAATAAATTGTACGTCACAGTTGTAACCTTTGTTGGCTTTGTCGCGAACGATCTTCCGATCCGATATAAGCGTAATTTAATTTAACAAAATAATACGGCAACGGAACAATATCGTGATGTCATACATATTAACTGTACATACGATTAATTTTAAGAGCTTGATTAAAAAAAAAAAAAAAAAAAAAGAAAACATTGTTTCCCCGCGAAGGTACGATCTTTTTCTTATTTCTTCTTCTTCTATTTCTTCTACTTCTTCTTCCTCTTCCTTTTCTTTACGGCGTTTCCAATAAAGCTGGGGGCCATTTAAATTGCTTCTCTCACGATAATTTCTTGAAGCTCGTCTTAGCTATGGGCGCAAAAGGATATTAGATGTCACGTGACGGTACGAGAGTAGTATAGTGTAGTGGGTCAGTTTCTTCCAGTCGGGAATGTCTCCCATAACATGCTTGAATGATTACTGTAGGATAGGGAAGAATCTGTTATGAGGTACCATTTGGAGAACCAAACCCTCTCTCTCTCTCTCTCTCTCTCTCTCTGTCTCTCTCTCACCTTTTCCTTCATAAAACCACGTACGATCCATATAAACATAGTAGATTCCATACCTCGTCATACAATCCGTTTTGAGGACCGCAGGAGTTGGGGGCAGGTTTGATCGTTTATTTATAGTTGTTACGTATATATGTATATATTTATTACATTTTCGATCATTTCCTTGCATACAAAGTTTCTCGCTCTCTCCTATACATATATACGTACATATATACATAGATACATACGTTTACACATAAATACACACATACTCGCGTATATTTACGTACGTTTATATATATATATATATTGTAGATACGATGCATCGTTTAGAAATATGTGTAGTACTTACATATATACTTGCACACATGGTACATATATATATATATATATATATAGACACACACGTATGCATATACGTTTGTACGTTTCGAGTTACTTCAAAGGGAATATTAAATTCCTCATAAGTGAATCCTTCATCCGTACGACATGGATTTGTTTCTAAGAGATTATGGATAATCCAGATTGTGGGGAAAGTTTCCGAATGATTTTCAAATAATATATCAATTACTTCTTTGCGAGGCAATTACGATAT
>OU964969.1:5663162-5683162 GCA_918808275.2 Dolichovespula sylvestris
TCAACGAACTAATTTAAAAAACGTCGATATTAATGACGATCATTCATTATTCGATATATTAATGAAAAGCATTTTATAATCGGCAATATACGTGAGAATCGATTCTCATGTTTATCTCCTTTTTTATTTCGTCTTTCCTTTAGTTTATCAAATCAATTAGCGACATTTTCACTTTAAACTGAGTTATCGAGACTGTCGTTCCCAATTTCCCACCAACGCTCATCGCCGTCCGATACAAATTTTATATCTATTTCTCGTTCTATTTCCATCGCCGTCGAACGCGTTCCGGTTTTTACGACGAGTTTTAATCAGCCGTTTAAATTAATTGTGAAAATAAATCTCCATCGATCCGTATTATATACTATTTCATTCCAAAAAAGAGAGAGAGAGAGAGAGAGAGAGAGAGATAGAGAGACAAAAAAAAGTTAATACGAATTAGAAGAGGAAGAAGAGAAAAAGGGGAGAAGTCCATTTTTAATTCGAAACCTTTTGTATATCGGTTAATGGATTCGTTCCTGATTTTCATGGTACCCGACCGACATACGGGGAGACTTTAAAACGTTGCCAAGCAGTTTCTAACGTTGATCGACGAGAAGGCAAGATTCCGCTCGATCCCACGTTTTTACTACTATGCTACGAAGTTAATAAATCAAAGGTTCAACGCGAAAATGTCCGCTTGGAGTTCTTGCTATCGGGGCTGGATCTCATTAGACCGACAGAGAGGCAGACAGACAGACAGATAACAGATACATACATACGTACACATAGACAGACGGACACCGTGTATACGTAGATATAGAAAAAAAAAAAAATAAAAATAAATAAATAAATAAAAACAAGAAACAGAAACAATCGGCACATACTACATGGTATTAAATACCCACGGATATGTTTCACTCTAGTTTTATTTCTGTTACTATTTCTAGTTACTCGGACGATGGTTTGCTATTTCGGAGACATCGTTAATTCTATACCTATACCACAACTCGACTAATCGTAAAGACCGAGTCTAATCTTTTGGGGCTCTCGAGGGTGGTGGGAGGGGAGGGAGGTGTAGCGGGGTTGGTCGGCACGGAGATTCGAGAGTAAAGGTCGGGGAACGGGGGAAATTAAAAACGGTATATCCCGCATTCGCCTCCATCGTGGCTGCAATGTCGCCGCAGTGATTACGGCAGTTACTACGATTCTCTCGGTGTAATAGTGTTAGTTCTACGAGTTAATGGAGTGCGGTATCGTGCGAGAGACTTTAATGAAATTTCGGCGGGTTTTCCGGTTATGCGCGCGCTCCTACGTACGAGTGTGTATATTCTATTTCGAAGGTAGATACTTGCGTATATATTATAGTTCTTTTTTCTTTTTCCTTTTTCATAAAAAAATTAACAAATTGAAGAAGCAAAACCACCGATAAAATACCGATCGGTTATTATACAAATTTGTAAATCTTACGTGCGCATATATATATATATATATATATATATATATATATATATATACAAGTATGCATATAGATCACGATTAGAAAGTATCCTATTGTTATAAGAGGCGAAAAGCTATGATTTTGATTATAAAGGATATAAGTAAAGAGACAGGGACTATCGAAATTATTATACGTCGTCGTCTTATACCATGATATCGATATTATGTTATACCATCGTACGATATAAGACACGTGATTAGGAAAAAGGAAGATGAGATATGGAAAGAGCGGAGAAGCTCTTTAACTCGGGAACCTGGATTAGGAAAAGAAACGAGCCGTGCCGCGTTCGTAGATACGTCGTAAGGAGGAAGATTGCACTTGCCGAAGAAAATTGCATTCCTTTGCGCTAGAGTTGTGCCACCGTATAGGAAGACACAGGAAAAGCTGTTGGGGCAAGGGGTAGATAGCAAAAGGAATAGGAAGGAAGTAGCGGGTGAAGGGAAGAGAAAGAGAGAGAGAGAGAGAGAGGAGGGGGGGAGGGTTTAGTTCGCGGAACACACTTTATTATTACTCGTTTAGAGGTAAAGCCGAGCTCACGGGGGTCTCGTTAGGGAAATTCTCCGTACTTTGCATGAATGAAAATTATAACGTCGAGAACTATTAAAAAATGGGGAAGCAAGGGAGAAGAGCGAGGGGGGAGTCGGGGAGGAACAAGATTAAGTGATAGTATTTACTGGTTATACAAAAGAATACGTACCTATATATATTTTTTCGTTCATTATTCCCGTATATTCCACACCGAGCAATCCGTCTGTTTCTCTTTTCTTTCCGTCTTTCTATATTCTCTCTCTCTCTCTCTCTCTCTCTCTCTCTCTCTCTCTCTCACTTTTTTATTTCTTATTATTTTTCCTGTATTTTTTTTTCCGATCCTCTTAACGCCACCACGTACGACGTCAGTCGCAAAACTTTCGTCGTACATTTTCCCCGGTACCCCCGGCCCCCTCTCCCCTCTCTGCCCCTTTCCCGCGAATCGATAATCAGCCTCGTCGTTCTTCCGCATCGATCTTTTACCTACGTCGTTACGAAATTTCCATTATCATTTTCTCTCGAATGAGTACGAACCCAATGTCGTTCCTTTCGCGTTATTTCGATCAGTATAGCGATCTTCTTTGTTCGCATGGTATCGCTATGAAAAAAAAAAAAAAAAAAAAAGAAGAAGAAGAAAAAAACATCTGATTATACGGTTGCCGTTCTGATTATTTTCAAGATTTTATCGTATCGTACGGCAAGCAAACGCTGACACGTAATTATAAACGGAACGGGTTGGGATGGGTGGGTGGATGATGAGGGGGTTGCGGTGGCGGTGTGTTCTGAAAGTTCCTCTAGAAGCTTGCAGCTTTACGATACGAAGGAAGAAAGGAAAAATTGAAATTAGAAAAAGAAGAAAAAGAATGAGACCCGGAGAAAGAGCAATTGATATTTTCTTTTTTTTTTTTTCTTTTTTTTTTCAATTATCCACTAATCATCTTCGGTACGTATCCGGAGATGACATTTAATGAAAATGAAAAACGAGAAAGAAGTAGAAAGAAAAGAGATAGAAAAAAGGATTTGTTCGAGCGAACGAACTCGAGCGAGAATTCCTTTGAAAAATATCAAAATGCTCGTAATACGTACGATCGTTTGTTTGTTCCTTAATTCGCGTTAAACACAAAGGACAAGCTCGTCTCCGGACGTGCCGCATCCGAAGCCAACTCGACCCAATCACCCCTCCTCCCCTCCCCTCGCCTCGCCTCGCAAGTCCGTTCGCCTTTCAACATCTCCCCGTATCTCGCAAGTTTCGTTGGGAAAACGAAGAGTTGGAATGGTTTGGGTAGCAACAGAAGGGAGAGAAACGTCGGCTGTTTCGCCCTTTGCCTCGGCAGCCTTCGTCTAACGAGTGTTTGGCAAGAACTTTGACCGGGTAGCCATACATCAGCGCGTCTTCCATGTTAACAGGAAATACACATACATATATATATATATATATGTATGTATGTGTATATATATATATATATATATGTATGTATGTATGTATATAGAATACAGTAGAGACATATACTTGAAGCTATATTAGTATAGTTATACTCGTAATCCATGGAAAATCGACCGCACTCAGCTGGACAATCGTAAATTGCCAAGGCCGTCGACGTACTTGCTACTTAAGTAATGAGCAAAACTTCATCCACGATGCGTCGGATGAGAAGCGATCGTGCACTTACGCAAATTAACGATGCTAATTAGAAAAAAGAAAAAAAAAAATAGAAAGAAAAAAAGGAAAAGAAAGAAACAAAGAAGGTGAAGGAAAGAGGGGTAAAGGAAGAAGCGAGCGACTTGCTCGACGCATTAAAAAAAAAAAAAAAAAAAAAAAAAAAAGAAAAGAAATAGAAACGAAGAAAGAATAAAAAGAGAGTCCAAGTTTTGAGGAAACGAACGTTGGGATGATGGAGGTTGGTGAAAAGAAAAATTGAGAAAGGACGTGACCTTAGACACGCTATTTTCTTGATGGAAGGATCGCGTACGGTGCAGCTGTCCGCATAGTTTCCCGTGAGTGAGTGAGTGAGTAAGTGAGTGAGTGAGTGAGAGAGAAGTGAGATGGAATGTGGAATACGACCGACAGGTGCATCGATGCGATGCAATGCGCGTGCAGAGGCACGCAAAGCGTATTGTCGTTACATCGGAAAGCTGCTCACGCACGCGATGGGATAATATTGTCTTTATGGGGAGCAAACCGTCTGCTAAAATTACACCTTAGCTCTTGTATGTTTTAGAGAGAAATAGAGAGAGAGAGAGAGAGAGAGAGAGAGAAAGAGAGAGAAAGAGAAAGAGAGAGAGAGAGAGAGAGAGAGAGAGAGAGTAAAACAAAAACGTGCAAGTACAACAGAGAGAGAGAGAGAGAGAGAGAGAGAGAGAGAGAGAGAGAGAGAGAGAGAGAGAGAGTTCATTATTTTACAATAAAATAACAGCTTGCGTGTAATGTAAACAGAAAAAAATGTTCGATCGATAAACTTCATTTTATTACATGTTGAATAATGTTTCTCAATTTTTCTACTTTCTTTTGTCCCATGGAAAACGTTGAAGAAATTTATTTATTTCATGCAAGATTATTAATAAATGTATATATATATATATGTGTGTGTAGGTAAAATCAAATAGGAAATAAATATAAGATATTTTTGAGTTTCCTAAAAATTTATTTGATCACATATAAAATTAAAGTTTCACACGACTTCGATAATACGTTCGAAAATCATTGGTACGGTTCGAGCAAAATCCTAATTAGCGTTATACAATTCAATTGGATAGGTATTCGTTTTTTTCATTTTTTGTTGTCTTTTCCTTTTCCTTTTTTTTTTTTTTTACTTCAATTAGTCGAAATCAAACACGGGTGAATCATTGGGCATTACTCCTGGTGAAAGAAATACGTTCATATTCATACAATTATATTGTCCAATTTATCGATGCTTCCATTATCCAATGTAACAAACAGCGCGGATATGCGGTGTTGCGTAAAAGTAATTGGATTAATTTTGTTAAAGGCAACGTACAGTAATAATGAAATTTTTGTCGGATTTTTTGCATAATATTCAATGTACGTTGATTTATTGTGATATTAATTACCGGCCGTTGTTTATTTATACCTGGGCGTTTACGGTAAATTAAATGAGGTTTCCCTAAATAGAATTCTGGCCTTTCAGAAACATTCGCATACGTACGTGCAGAATAACGTTTTGCCTGTTTTCATAAAATGGGTGATGGGGGTAGAGGCGGTAGTTAGGGGGCGTAGGGAAATCATGAAATTACGAAAAAAATTTACGCGCAAAAAATTGTATACGTTATAAATCTCGCATTACTTTTACGCTACACCTCCTATATTACACTTAAAACTAACCTGCCAAGTATATACGTAAAATAAGGAAAGAAAGAAAGAAAAAAAAAAAAAAAAGAAAGAAAAAGAAAAATATACGAAATAAAATGAAACAAAATGAAGGACATATTTCTCTCTGGTGGACTCCCTTCGCTTTGATAAAAAGCTTTTTTTGCAATTTGAGAGAGCAAGAAAAAAAGAAAAAAAAGAAGAAGAAGAATAAGAAACCTCGAAAGGAAAAGAAAGATGAGAAACGTAAGGGATAAAGCGAGATCGAGTCATAACGCAATAAGGAATTTGTCTTTCTACGTGTATCCTTTAGTTTCCTATGTAACTACGAGATATTATATATATATATATATCTAGTGTCACCACGAATCACACCTCCCAATCAATTTTTTTTTGCCCGTGGGATAAAGATCGTTCTAACTTCGTTCACGGTCATTCATTAATCATCGATTTCTTAAAGTCGCAATAGCGTTCGTAAGAGACTTTTCTCTTCTATCTCGTTCTCTTTCTTTTCCGTTCTTTTTATTTCTATTTTTTTATTTTTTTTCTTTTTTATTATTATTATTATTATTATACGCTTTTGAAATAAAATCGCGCAGGACGCACGACGAGCATATTTAATTTCCAAAGAATCGTAGATCTCACGGACGTCCTAGAGTTAGCCTGAAACAAACGAACGAGACGAGAGATCGATAATAATTTCATTCGTCATTTCCCTTCCCTTCCCTTCTTTCTCCCTTTTTTCCCTTTCGTTCTTTTCGAATTCGTGATTAGAGATTTAAAGGAAAAAAAGAAAAATTTGAATTCGTAATACGTAACCGATGTACAGATAAAAAAAAAAAAAAATATCATCTCGAAAGCGAGAACATATAAACAAGAAGGATTCGTTATCGTTTCCCGTCTCGAATGGAAAGAATTTATCCAGATTTATTCGAAACGCATAATGCATAATGGACGACCTACTTTTACAACAACCCACCCTTCGATCTCTAACCGAAGCGAGCTTACATTGAAGCACATTCTAGAGTGAAAGCGAGATAGAAGCGATAGATCGATAGATACATAGATAGATTGATAGATAAATAGATAGATAGATAGATAGATACATACATAGATAGATAGATAGATAGATAGATAAATAGTGGCCCAAGCAAGACCTGGGTGCTTTTAAAGTTTGCAAAGCTCTTCGACCTTTTCAAGGCGGATCAAATGCGGGAGTGCGCGACGATCGGACAAATAAAAAGCACTAGCCCGGAGCTTGTGCGAAAATGCGAAGTTCTCGTTGGTAATGGTTCCGGATAACGACGTTTCCACCCTTCGCTCTCTTGATCGAAATAGGAACCCCTGAGTTTGCTAGGAGAAGTAGGAATCCCTTCTTCAAAGTGTGCAACGCCAGGCCACGCTATCGTAGGTCGAAAGTAAAGTGAAGCGAAGCGAAGCTTTCCCAAGGTCTCCTTCGAGGTTCCTTCCTTCGAGGTTACGGCGTACCAAAGCCTTCGTTACCCAACCACCTCCCCCTGCTCCCCGTTCCTCGCCTACCATCATCGCTATACCTACTCGATTCACTATGGGACTCCAAAAGCACACGCGGAAGCATCTTGCGGCTGAGAATGCAATTTCTAGCCTCGACTAACGCCAAGTACCATCTTGTACTATCTTATACTACTGAACGCTATGTATCTACACGCATAACTGACGTATAGCTTTTAACGGGATATCATACGGAATATTAGAGATACATACATGTATATATATATATATATATATATATATATATTATTTTCAATGTTAACGTTAAATGCAATGAACTTTAAGACGATAGAGATTGTCGTTACTATTAAATATTTTCTACTTGTCGATCATTTTTCTTTTTTTTTTTCTTTTTGTTTCTTTTTTCTTTTTTTTCCTTCTTTCTGTTCTTTTCTTTCACGGAATCTTTATATATATATGTGTGTGTGTGTGTGCGTGTGTGTATACATATATTACGACTATGTACTGTTTAGTTTTTATATGCATAAGACGAGAAAATTGTGCACGAATTGAGAATGAATCCCCCATTTGAAGGATACAACATAGGCGGATAAATTATGGGGACATGGGCAAAATAGGTATGTACCTCGGGAAAATTCAATGACGAAGAACGGGGATGAAGTGAACTTTCGCACCGTATCCCGGCCATTGTTTTAACGCACGGCGGTTTCCCTTCCGCCGCGGGTTTCCACTAAATTACGCTCATAATTTTGCTGGTATTCCGTTAATTCCTGGCCATCTTGAAATATTCAATGGGGATCTCGAGTTATAATCGTGTATGATGTGGACGTAGATGACGGTGATTAAGAGGAAGAAAGAAAAATATGTCTTTGGCATTCGTAGGTAATAAAATTGATTGAAATACGTAAGAAATAGAGATATACGGAATAAGAGAGAGAGAGAGAGAGAGAGAGAGGGGGGAGATAAAGAAAGAGAGAAGATAAAAGAGAGAGAGAGAGAGAGAGAGAGAGAGAGAGAGAGAGTTGCTTTGGAAAGGCCGCTGGTGCTTTCAAAAACGAGTTAATCCGATTCGTGTGCAACCGGATGGACTTTTTCACATCGTTTGTGAGTAAAAATGTAAGATTTGAGAAAGTCTTGTAAGGAAGGAAGGAACGGAACGGAACGGGACGAAACGGAACGACGTCAAAAGAGGGATAAAAAGCTACAAATCTAGAATATCTCGTGTACTCGCGTTAACCCGGTAAGTAATAAACCACACAGACACCCCGTGTGTATCTGTGTGGTTTATACAATAATGGTACGTTATAATTTTATAAAACATTTGTACAACGAGTAAGATCAAAAGCGGAATTACGGGCGCGATCAGAAATTGTAATATTTACGACGAAAAACATTTTCCCTCGGTTCATAAATTTTTATGATTTTTCAGAGTCATTTCGAGGAAAGAAAATGAAGTGTGCTCGGACTAATAAATGAACTGTTTTACCCACATGTGCGAGAGCGCCTCTGCAATGTCGCGTAAACGAATGCAAAACGAATTAACAAGCAACTGTCGCCCCTCATTATCTTTCTCTCTCTCTCTCTCTCTCTCTCTCTCTCTCTCTCTATCTATCTATCTATCTCTATCCCCAATGCTTTCTCTATTCATAATAAAAAATGATGAAAAATGAAGTGCATCCGTTCTAGAAATAATTCGACAACCTGATTCGAATCCAACCCTCCGTATAATCAAATTTTCTCAAATTTCCTGCATCAATGGAGCCGTCCATAAAATACGAACGTGCATTTGCGTTCAGAATATCAACGAAATAATAACGTCAATGAAAATGAATAAGTTAACGCGTTGGAACATCGGAAACATCGGTGACGTGGTAATAATTCGAATAATAGAAAGAGAAAAAGAAAGAAAGAGAAAAAGAAAGAAAGAGACAGAGAGAGAGAGAGAGAGAGAGAGAGAGAGAGAGAGGGCAATAACACGAAAAGGAATAAAATTGCAAGAAATGCTTGTTCACCTAAGATATATAAGTGAAGGAAAAAAATAAATAAATAAAAAAAAAGATATATATATATATATAACGACGTTGTAGTAGGGTTATTCTTCCTTCCTCAGGTTCTGTTTTTGGCGATGCACGGGGCGCAAAGTAGAGCAAGTACGAGGCTTCCTCCGAGTATCAGGCCGATCATAAAAAGTGTCGTCTTCTTGGTCGACATAACGCGTCCTGGTACGAGTCTCTTTATCGTCGGCAGACCCGCGACCTCCTCCGTTGTTAGACCCAACCTTTTGGCCTTAGCGATCAGATATCTCAGGCGTCGTGATGCCTTCTCGTAGGACATTCTTGTCGTTGTCCTTTTCTCACCGGCCGACGAATTCTCTAACGATCCCATAACGCTTCCAAGGCTCCAACGTTAATACTCTTGCTCATAATAAAGATTTTACTGCAAACATTCAAAATATCCCCCGATTATTCTCAAACGTCTGACCGACGTTTTTAAACGGCTACGACGATCATTCCTTTTTTTCTTCTTATTTTATTTTGTTCTTTTCTCTTCTTTTTTTTTTTTTTTGCATTTATTATTTCTCTTCCTCTCTTTTTCCTTTCCCCCCCCCCCTTTTTTTTCGTATTCGCAAGCAACGCAAAACTTTTTCGAAAATAATCCCGCGTGCACGTAAGCCGAATTATCGATCTCTTTTCGAAAAAAAAAAAAAAAAAAAAAAAAGAGAAAAGAACAATGTATCGACAAAAGTTATTATTCCCGTAGGTGGTAATTAATGAGAATTATTAATCGTTAATTAATCAATCGTATCGAGCTATCGCGATCGATGAATGGATACGTCCATTTACGAACGATATTTGACACTTCGTTCTTTCGAATTATTATTTCTTTCGGTTTCATCGATATGCGTGTCCGATATCCAAGCGAAATTCCTCTTACATTTACTTCGACGTTACTCGAACGTACGGGAACCTGAGAAAATTGTAATTGCCCGATTCCATGAATAATTCAACGAGAATTCCACGAGCTAGAGAGAGTGAGGGAGAGTGGGATAGAGATAGAAAAGAAAGAGAGAGAGAGAGAGAGAGAGAGAGAGAGAGAAAGAAAGAAAGAGAAAGAGACTTTCGTATGCGAACTTTCCGACTGCAGCTGTACGCGCATTAAAACCTTCGCCAACAGAAATGAATTAAGTTTTGTCTTTGAGGCCGCCTCCATCCCTAACCGTGTAGTCGGAGGATTACATCGTCGGTAGTGTTCTTATACGAGGAAATTACTGTGAATTATATATCTAGTACCATTACAGTTACCACCCTCGCGCTACTTGGATTGGACTTTAGCGTTTGCTACCTGTTCGCTCTAAAATTCCTCTTTCTTTCTTTCTTTCTTTCTTTTTTTCTTTTTTTCGGTTCACGAAACATTTAAATTACACTTACGACCCATTCGTTCGTAAAGTGCGTCCTTTGCGACACGTTAAAAGGGCCCTCCCTCCCTCCCTCCCTCTACTTTTTCCGTAAGAGGGGAAAAAAATGTGCTAGCGAAATTGTTAGGGACAATTCGCGACTTGATAAAGTCGTTCGATTTTTCGAGTGATCATCATTACGAGTAGTACGAGTCAACGGTAAACGATGCGTCAAGTAGTGGAAGTCGATGTAAGTGGTACGAGTCGACGGATAGTGGTGCGAGTCAACGCGAAGTAGTGCGAATCAATCGAACGAGTATTAAAAAAAAAAAAAGAATAAAATACAAAAAGAAAAGTCAACGCCAGCGTTACGAGTCAATGTGAGCGTAGATTCAAAAAAAGTACGAATTTTCACGGTGTCTTTTCTTTCCTTTCATTTTCGTTTTTATTTTACTGTTTTTCTTTTCTTTTTTTTTTTTTTCAAAAAAACCGACCGAACGTTAGAAAAATAAATGATAAAAAATTGCGTGTACATATGCGGGTACTACGGAACGAACGACATAACGGTTATTCCGTGCATCGATATATTTCGATTTAATAACAAATAATTCGTCGCATATACTTTTACAGTGCCTTCCGAGGGATCGCGTTTTATCACTTCCCCCCCATCACGCGATATTATTTGTAATTAGACAAATTTTTTACTCGCCTCGTAATGTAACGTTTATTCCACTTGATATCGATGGCAGTCGGACGACGAGGTTGATAATTGTTCACAGAGATTTTGAAATTATAAGGGAGAACACACGTGCCAATGGTATCAGCGATTAGAAAATTAAACGTTGCGTACTCGGTGGACGCCGCGACGCATACTGACGGAGCAGCGAACTCGTCGCGACGCTTTATGAGACCACTACCCTTCCGTACCGTCCCCTCTCTCGTCACACCTTATTCGCTCTCTTTTTCCCTTTCTCCCTCCCTCTCTCTCTCTCTCTCTCTCTCACTCACCCTTCTATCGACGCATTGCGCGGCGCGAAATATTCGAAATTTAACACTCCGTCGTTCAACTCCTCTTTTCCCTCCTCCCGAGAAAAAAATATCTTTTATGCGTTCCTTTATGACTTAATCTTCAACGAAAATATAAAAACTACGATATATATATATATATATATATATATATATATATATATATACATACATACGAGAGATATCGAATAAAATATTCGACGTATATTTTATTATTTTCGAATTCTTTCCTATTATTTCTTTTTTTTTCTCCTTCCTCTTGTTAATTATAATCGAGACGATATCGAACGAATAATTTGATCGATATAAATATAAATTTGTTTCTTTAAATTATTTAATGAAATATTCCTACAACTTTTACATTTCAACTTTTAGATTTCTAAATCAATAAATATATACGTATATAAATACATACATAAATACATAAATACATACGTACATATATAGATCTTTGTATTTATTCCGTTTAATGCGCATCGTCTTTCGTCACACGTGGTAAGAACAGGTGGTGGAACTAAATCAGATAAACGGGGCCGTGCGGTTACAATCTTCGTTGAGAAGATCTTGGCGTACCTGAGAGAATTCTAAATTCGTAGTTACGGTTTTCGTTGAGTCGTTTTGGATAGGGAAATACCCTCTCCAAAAGGAATAGGGTCGTAGTTGGAAGGGCGCGAGAACCGTAAGTACGTCTGGCCTGTGAAATCTCTCGATGTGCTTCGTCCTTTTCACTTGTGCCTGTCTCTCTCTCTCTCACTCTCTCTCTCTCTCTCTCTCTCTCTCTCTCTCATTCGCTCTCTCTCTCTCTCTCTCTCGTTCGATTTTACAACGAACGTAAATTCCACTTTTACGAGCACCGTAAACTCACTTTGATCCTCAAAGTAGGATTATAACAAAGATGAAGGGAGAGAGAGAGAGAGAGAGAGAGAGAGAGAGAGAGAGAGATGAAGAAACCGATGAAAATACAACGCCTCCAATGTGAACTCTCGGAACATTTCAAAGTGTGACGGCGTCAGCAACGTCATTTTCGTTCCTAAGAGTAGTAACAACTCACTCGATTTGCGACCGTTCGCCCATTATATTCTAACGTATAAAGTATTTCATGGTAAGTTGACGGTAGTTAACACCATTTAAAAGGATATAAACTCGGACAATGTAGAATCGCATTGACGAAAGTAATACGAACGATTATTATACGAACGTTAGGATGATCCATTTAAATATCGCGGGTCTAATTATCAACGTGTACGTACGTTAAAAAGTATTGTACTTCAAAAATTTTCTTTCCTCTCCCTCTGTTTCCCTTCTTTCTCTCTGCCCTGTTTCGCTCATCCTTTGAAAAAAAAAAAAAAAAAAAAAACGAAAGAAAAAGAAAAGAAACGATAAGATATTGTCTCGCTCTCGACGACCAAGTTTATGAAGTTTATGTAAAAAAAAAAAAAAAAAAAAAAAAAGAACAGAAAGAAAGAAAAAAAAAGTCCGAGACGAGGATTTAAAACATTGATCGAAAGAATTACATGCGTCCTTAGAGTTAACAGCCCGTACATTTAGATGAGGGGATAACTGTCCACTTGCGATAGAAACTGTCCCCCTCCTCGCCCCACCATCACTCCTCACCCCTCACCCCCCCCCCCCCTTTATAACAAGAGTTTGAAGGATAGTTTAGATTTTGAAGAAGCTATCGGGTCGAAGTAGGTAAAAGGTGGAACCACTCGATTCAGGTTTGCACGATCACTTAATACCACACCTTAGTTGGATATACAAGTTTTCGCGAAGTCTAAAGTTCGTACGGTTGGTAAGTTTAGGGATGTACTCCATCTAGTTTGAGCTCTCACTTTTCTTCTTCTCATACTATAGGTCTCTCTCTCTCTCTCTCTCTCTCTCTCTCTCATCATTCTACTTCTCTTCCTTTCTCTTTCTCTCTTTCTATTTACAAGTCTTCAACGCACGTTCCTACTCGTATTCAAACATTCCTACACAAATAGACAAGTACACTTCTATTCTACTATCTCTCTCACACACACACACACACATACACACACACAGAGAGAGAGAGAGAGAGAGAGAGAGAGAGAGAGAGAGCAGAGTTTCTGCCGTTGTCCCTTTTCCATTCCGTTCTATCGCACTCTCACTCTCCAGAGTTAGACTCTTGAGGTTGAAAGTTTCATTCAATCAAGAGAGGATGCGGACTACATCCTCAAGACTACCGACACAACACCGCTCTAGAAAAGTTTAACCGCCTATAAAGGTATTTCGTTGACTCATGAAAATGGCTAAAGGGAACTGAACGTTGTTGGTGGATGTTAAACGAGAAGACGGAAGGATGAAAGCTACGAAGAAAAGAAAAGTATTGAAGAGAAAGACGACGACTACTACGACGATCACTACGACTTACATGTCTTGGATAGAACGAGCGTGAGAAATCTCTCGCGAAAGTTAATTTTCGAAGGAGAGCTTAGGTAATTTCATTCAACTACGAGCGATCCAAAGTTTTGCATCGAATCACTGCACCATCTCGCCTAAGGTGGATGCTTAACGTTATTACGAGAAAGGAAGCGGCCGATAAACTGCGTCGAGAGAAAGAGACCGAGAGAGAGAGAAAGAGAATATTTATGTCCGTTTTCCCGTAGTTAACTACTGGATAAGCGTAAATTTCCTGTCGTGTCGTCTCGTTCTCACTCTCAAAGACTTTTCATCTCGATAAGGGACGATCATGCGATTACGATGCTCGAATGATATAACCTCGTCTACTTTTAATACGCTTTTAATTGCCACTGCGAAATAAACGATAACTTTCTTCGTAGGGACGTAAATCTTTATGCGTTTGTTAAAAACATATCGGTTATCAAAATTTTCATTTGATAGCGAGTATTTGTTATAATTAAATGGATCGGATCGGAAAACGTGGCCCGAACGAGAAATGATTTTACTTTGAACTTGGTTATTAGTACGAAACTTAAAGGAAAAATCGTGATAGAGTACGTGACGTGTAAAATACCGACGAGAGAGAGAGAAAGTGTGTGTGTGTGTGTGTGTGTGTGTGTGTGTGTGTGTGTGTGTGTGTGTGTGTTCGTGCGTCCGCGAGAATAGGCTAAAACGTAACGGGGGAAAAAAAAAAAAAGGAAGGAAATAAAATGAGAAGGTAGATGTAATTGCGTACCGAACGGGTCGAGTCCAATCAGACGTTCGAGCGAGCAGAAGAAAATTTTACGATCGAGAAAAAGGATAAAAACAAAAAAAAAAGAAAAACAGAAAGAAGTAGAAGTAGAAGAAGAAGAGAGAAAGAGAAAGAGAGAGAGAGAGAGAGAATTCTAAAAGTAGAAAATGTGAACGTGCGAAAAGTTGAAAAAGAATTTTTCGAGCGGCTTTACCACCAGATCGCAACGATAACTTTTCCTCTGCTTCTGATTGCTATTTCTTCTAGCATCTTTTTTTCTTTCTTTCTTTCTTTCTTTCTTTCCTTTTTTTCTTTCTCTTTCTTTCCACTCTTATCATTCTTTCTCTTACTATTTTTTCTTCCTCCTCTTCTTAATCGTCTCGAAACACGAAGCAAAAAGTAAACGAATCGTTTTCTTTATGGGGGGGCGGAGGTATATATCTTGTTCCAAAAAAAAAAAAAAAAAAAAAAAAAGAAGAAAAAGAAAAAAAGGACAAAAAAAATCACTCATTCGCCGTATAAAAGTCAAGCGGATTCTCGATTTTCACGATCTCTCACTTTCATTTCAAATTAAACGTATTTTTCTTGCGAACCTTTCACTATAAGGGGGGAAGGGATATAAAGATGGTTGAAAAAAAAAGAGAAAAAAAAGACAAAAATAAAGAAGAAGAAGAGACAAGAAGAAGAAGAAGAAGAAAGGCCAAGAACTACATCGTTGCTCTGGAGTTGGCGTTGCTTAATTAAAAGAGTAATTAAAGTCTATTCGTTTGCTCCGATGCACTCGAGCAAAAGTAAATATAAGCGGATAGATTAGACGAGGTAAATACGATACCTTGAGAGAGAGAGAGAGAGAGAGAGAGAGAGAGAGAAAGTGGGAGGGAGGGAGGGAGGAAAGAAAGAGAGAGAGAGAGAGAGAGAAGGAGTTATGAGAAGGGAAGGGTGAGGGAAGGAAGTAAAGAAGGAGACAAGAACGAGGAAGGAAAGAAACCGTGGCGCGTGAAATAAAGGGAATGAAAAGTAAAGAGCTAAAGGTACTGCTTGAAATTAGAGGGAAGTAAAAGAAATGAAAGCAGGCCGGCTGAAAGAGAGAAGAAGCATAAAGAAGAGGGTCACTGATGATGGAGAATGAGTGAAATTAGCTAACCTCGAATAGAAACGGGTGAAAGAGAAAGTATGTGTGTGTGTGTGTGTGTGTGTGTTAGGAAGGAAAGGTGTAGTACAATCCAAAAGTTATATAAAAACTCTTTCCTGCTACTTAGCGGAGGAGAAAGTAAAGGAGAGCCTGTGTAAAGGGTAAAAAGACTTAGAAATACACGTAAGTTGGGAAAGGGCGTAGGGTTTAAGGCAAAAGAAGGACAGTAAGATCTCGAGGAAAAAGAGAGCGAACCACTCAACGAACTACTCTTTGGACTCTCCTCCTCTCACTTGACTGTGAGCTAAGGAAGTCTAGTAGTACTTCTAAGGTATCGATGGATACTGGCTTACATACACACAAAGCAATACAAGATTATAAGAGAGAGAGAGAGAGAGATAGATAGGAAGAGAGAGAGAGAGAGAGAGAGAGAGAGGAGACCACATGCATTAGGAATCATGAAAGAAAACGACAATTGACGTTAACGTCCCATAAAAAAGTTCCCCTGAAAGATGAGCAAACAAATCGCAAATCGCGTTCCTCTTGTATTTGTTTATTTTCTGATTCGAAAGGAAGGAAAGAATAAGCGTATCGAGACGTGTCGTACTTTCAAGTAGAAATGCAAAGAAAAGAATTGGAGGAGCGTCATTGATAAAAGTAAAGGAACGTTAATCGAATGCCCTCTCTCTCTCTCTCTCTCTCTCTCTCTCTTACCTTTCCGTCCCTTTTCCCTTTATCCTTTTTTTCTCTTCCGCTACACTGTTTACCAGAATCGTCCTACGAGTTACATTAATCGGACGTAACATGTTAGGAGAAAGGGTCTCCGGAATACCATTTACGAATTTGTCATAGGATTACGTGTGTATTTACGTAAGTAAGGAATATAATGAGGCCGTGTGCCAGTTGTTTGCAGATTTATCATGGGATTACGTACATATATTTACAAAGAGGTAACGCAAGTAATATCAAATGTGGGGTGGCTTGTGTATTAGGGTTCGAAATGAACCAACCAACGAACGTACGTACGAAGGAACGAACGAAACGACGAACGGGACGGTTAAAGACGACGGGCTTCTAAGAGTTACCGTGCCAACCGAATCTGTTCATTAGCATTTCGCAGTTAACAGGAAGTTCAAAGTTACGACTGAACGTAGTAATTAATTACGGTGGCAGTGATACAGCGTAATCTAATATCATAAATAATGGCATCCACTTGCTTTCCTATACTATCTACAATTATTTACGGGAGAGATATAATTTTCTGTGTATTTTCTCTCTCTCTCTCTCTCTCTCTCTCTCTCTCTCTCTCTCTTTGCGCTATAAAATTAATAAAACTTGAAAACATAATGGTTAAATAAAAAGAGGTAGTGGACAAATGAATGGAAATTAAACGGACCCCATCGCATTGATCGTAGTAGGAGGCTCCAATCAAGTTCGCCACCAGCCGAGCCTATTTATTTTCTATCGAATTACCCGGGGTACATACCAATTATGTTAACAGACATGTAATTCCGTTCACGGTTCGCCGATAACGAAAGTGGACGACTCGCCTCTTGATAAAAGTTGTAGTGGTTACCCTCGAAAAAAAAAAAGAAATTTTAACGAATAAAAGGAACGACGGGAAATAATAATTTTTATTCCCTAAAACGAGATACCTTCTAATAATAAAATATTTCTTTTTCAAATAATCATTATGAATATATGTATATATATATATATATATATATTTCGATTGAAATGGTTCAACCAAAAATCTTGCATTACGTTACATTCGCGAATGTTATATTATTTCGTAAAAATACGTTGAAATGTTCCATACGTACCTATATATATATATATATACATATATATATTTAACATTAAATTCAAAGAGAAATATAACGCTAAAAACTTTAACTGGTAATGCTAGATGAATAATTTTACGCGAACATAGTAACATTTTCCGTTGCTTTATCAAATTTCTACGAACCTTACGTATAATTCGAGCCCCGTAAAGAGAATTCATTATATGCTTTAAGTAATATCATAATCACATAAAAGCGAAACGAAAGGCTTGGTTAATGCACGAATATATATATATATATATATATATATATATATATGTGTATGTATGTATGTATGTATGTATGTATGTATGTATGTATGTATGTATGTATGTATGTATGTATGTATGTATATAAGGCGTAAGGAACCATTCGTATCGAAAGAAATTCAGGGAAGGAACAAAAAAAGAAAGAAAGAAAACAAATGTATCATAAAATATCAATTACATTAATCTAAAAAAATCTCTCGAACGATATATATATATATATATATATATATATATATATATATCGACTTAATTCTTATCGTAGATAAAAAAAAAACACACAGATCACGTTTGATCTCGTTAGTTAATTAATCTATTTAATTTACTGCTCGCTCTTGTTCGCAATAGAAGACGGAAAGGGCCGAAGTTACTGAACAAAGATTTCCTTAAAGCGAATCGTTCAAATTGGCCCGGATTCCCGTATACGGACGGGCGGGATTTAATTGAACAAACATTGAACAACCTAGGGCACTTTCATTCGAGTAGAGCGTTGGTGCCATCGACAGCCGACAATTCTAAACCCTGAAAAAAAAAGTCAAGAAAGGAGAGAGGAGGAGGAAGAAAAAGGGAATAGAGAGAGAGAGAGAGAGAGAGAGAGAGAGCAAATAAGAGAGACGTAGAAGGACGAAAATCATGAAGGAAGAAGAAAGAACAGAGACGAGGGATAGACGAGTCGTGTTTGCAGTCCTTGTGGCAAACGCTTCTCGAGCTTCCGCGGCATGAGACATAAGTGCAACTCGATTTGCATATTTAACTCGACGAGCGTACTGAACCGACTGCAGAATCCACCCTTTCCAGCCCTTCACTACCCTTCGCTCCTCCTCTCTCTCTCTCTCTCTCTCTCGCTCTCGAAGTAGCTCGTGCAACGTGGTGCTGCCAGGATTCGATTTACTTGCAATCATGCCACGGATTAATTAGTTCGCTCAGGCATAATTGCAGGCACTGAATGTATATATACACACACACACGCACACGCATATATATATATATATATATATATATATATATATATATATACATATACATATCTATGTCTAGGTACGTGATGTGTGCGCGAATATGTATACGAGAGAGGGAGAGAGAGAGATGAAGGGATGAGCCAGTTTGGCGTGCGAGAACTACGCTTTCATCGTTCCTATCCCTCCACCTACGTATGTTTACACATTACGTATGCAGTAACAGGCGGAAAGTTCGTTAGCACCAGCGGTCTCGGCAGTTGAAACGTGGCTTTAGAAACGAACGATCAGAAGTACTTGGATTATTCGGCTATCGTTATCGGGATGTCATTCAATCATCGAATTTCACGATCTACATACCCGTATGCAATTCAAGCATGACTAGAATAAATTTGAGGTTCGTTCCCGAAGTATATTTCGACGAGGGACGGGAGGAAGGAAGAGGGGTCGAAAAAAGAAATGAAACAAAAAAAAGAAGAAGAAAGAGAGAAAGAGAAAGAGAGAGAAACGATGCGACGCGGTCTAACTTTATCGATGGGAAGACAAGATCGAGCTCTATCGCGAGTTATCGATAAAAGGGAAGTTTCCGTACGAGTTTAGTTCGGATGGAGAAAGACGAGAAGAGGCAAGTTCATGGCATCCTTGAGCTTAACTCGAGAGATTCAACAACTTCCGTAGCGACATACAATCGTGGATTGATTGGATAAGTGTATTAACGGGCGACTTACACGGATGGGACATCGTTCCTCGGGATGAAGAAACTGATGGATGATAGGTTTTGTATATCGAAGATGTTTTAACACATTTCGGTACCACTTCCGCCCATTGGCGGCGGTCATGAAACGTTATTTGGATATTACCGTCGCCTATTGGCGGCATTCACGGGACGTTCCTTGGGCCCGACCGTCGCCTATTGGCGGCATTCACGGGACGTTCCTTGGGCCCGATCGCCGCCCATTGGCGGCATTCACGAAACGTTCTCTGGGTACTACTGACGCTCCACCTGAAAACGGCATTTACGAAAAGTCATGCGAATATGATTACTCTCTATAGTACGCGTTACTATACTATTTTGTGTTTACAAATTCCCCAGCTGTTCTAATTGTTCCATTATATAATTAGTAACAGTCAACGGCATGCCTTAATAATATATTTTCTGTAATATAGAGATAAGCTACGGAAAGCTCGTTGATATGTCTGCTTATGTCGTAAATTTGTCGAATATTTTACTTACAATTTGAATTCGGTACCCTACGGGATGAGTGCGAAACATTTGAGAGGAGAACGATGGATAAGAGAAATAATTGATTGAGGTAGTGACTCCGACGAAGAAAATGATGTATAATTTAACGTTTTTCAAAATGAGGAAAAACAATCCGAAAAGGCAGAGGATCCCGAAATACGAATTTATACTCCTTCTGGCATAGA
>OU964969.1:5688162-5805474 GCA_918808275.2 Dolichovespula sylvestris
TGACGTGTAATTTCCTAGAGACATCTACCTACCCTTACGCCAGCTCGATAACTTCTAACGACCATACACACGACGACGCCTATCGTAAACTCTTGTTGGTCATAATTTAGAAAGATTATCGAGAAAAAGAAGTAGCTGAAATAGTCGATTCGATAAAACCAGAGCATCGCTCATGCATAAAATGAAAAATTACGGATTAGAAAATCTAATAATAGAAGGATAAACGAATGAGAGCAAATTGTGGAGACTTTTTTTAAGGTACAAAAAGAAAAATTGAAAGAGAGAGAGAGAGAGAGAGAGAGAGAGAGAAAGAGAGGAAAAAGAAAGGGATGCAATCGCAAAGGTCCAACGTGGTCGCATTATTCTCAAGAGGGATAAACATTGGGGTGGTTGGAACTCGATTTGCGAGCTATTTAATTTTCACTGGATATTCATTAGCCGGTTACAAACTCGTTATTACAGGTCGGTGAATCGTTGCCATTTGCGTTAGCGGAGAATATTTTTCTTTGCGGTCACGGTTAGTAGTGAGCTCTCGTGTGATAATGAAGAATTGTTGGTACGAAAGGTGAATTAATTTCTGCGGCTTTGAACGAAACGTGAGCGAAAATAATAACGACATTCTCATAGAAATCGATCGAGCAAGGCCAACCGACCGGTCAGAGTTCGGTAGTAGAAAATACAGACAGACAGCATTTGATCGTAAGCAAACACTCCTTTTTCGAATGGAAGTCAACAAACAATGGTTTTAGCGTGGCGAGTTCGCTGATTGCCTGCTTTTCCCAAAGCTCTCGATACCTCGCCTCGATGAAATAATGCGCCCCGTGCCTGGCTATCGGATAATATTTAGAAGTTCGTTACCGAAGTAATTAGGAACGAATTGTATAGAAATTTTCACGATGCGGAATTGTTCAGGAGTAAATTATCGAAAAGAATCGTGTGGTTACGAACGAATCGAATCGATAAATGGGCTACGTCCAGCATCAAAATAAAATTGATCTGTTATTTGCTAACGATGAAAGGGTACAACGATGATACACAATGAGACTTTTCAATCGTGTCGACGGTCTATATCGACTGACGACAGGATATATCCGAATTTGAATACGAATTTTGTTTAATGCCAAATAAACGAGAGTAACACGAAATATTTACACATTTCTAGATAACTTTTTATTCTAAATATATATATATATATATATATATATATATATATATATATATATATAAACAAGATAAAAATATTATTCGATTTAAAAGAGTACTTACAAAACCGTAATATATCTCGAAATAACGGCATCTCGTAATAAGTAGTTCAACAAGCAATTCCTCTTAGTTGCCCAATTAAATATTCTGAACGACACACGGATGGCATTCGATTCGCGAGACACGAAGTCTCGCCATGAGAGATGCCGCGTCGCGACGCGACGCGACACAATACCCAATCTCATTCGCATTCACAACAAAGCTGAGTGTATTGGCTATAATTCCTGGATCATAATTTCAGTAATAAGTACGAAGGAAGTTAGAAGAAAGGCCCGACGAGCTCTTACAAATCGTAGAGCTACCACCTAGGTTCCTTGAAAGGAGGAGGAAAAGGAGAAAAGGATTCGACGGTGAAATTAACAGGGATGCCAGTTGCTTATAAACGATAGAGAATACTAACACAAAAGAGAGAGATAGAGAGAGAGAGAGAGAGAGAGAGAGAGAGAGAGAGAGAGAGAGAGAGAGAAAGAGAGAGAATGTGAAATGGATAGATGGATAGATAAATGGGTAAGAGTGGATCGACGAATGGATAGGTAGAGAGGAATAGATAAATATAGAGGAAGGGAGAGAGAGAGAGAGAGAGAGAGAGAGAGTGGGAGAATAGGGTTGTAAAGGAAGACTAGGTGGTTGAACCTGTTTCACAGCGTGTTTCGCGATAGTGATGGATGTGACACGCTGACGCAACGCTCCTACGACAATTTCGAACGATAAAACCAACGAAACGGTTGTCGCTTCCGTCGAGTGACTAAGGTAATTTTGTTTCTGCAGATGCAACCATTTAATCTGAATAAGTTTCCAACGACAATTCGATCGAGATACTTTATTAAAAATATATTACGACGGTCACGATAAAAAATAATATCATTTGCGATCGAACGTTACCAACGAATTGAGTTCGAAGAAAATAGAAAATAGACATTTATAATCTTAAGTTAGAAGAAAATCGATGGAGACCTGATAAAAAAAAAAAATATATAAATAGAACGATTCCGATCGCTCAAATAATTTTTTATGAACAATTATAATTCGACATTTATTTATCTGATGTTATAGAGCGCTAGCTCTAATAAGAAGACATATCGATTTTATGTCCTAATGAACTCGGTTTCTCGAAATTCGAGGAGTTCTCTTATGTGATACGTTCGGTATACGACTGATAAGAGACAGAGTCTAAACTTTCGACTCACTCGATAATTAGTTCGATCGACTTCCGGTAATCAGTAGCACGGTTCGAAACACCTTCTCTCCGAGCTTGTTTCCTGCCAATGGGATACGTTAAGCGAAGCGTAATACTTGATGCGGTTGCACGCTCGAAAATAATTCGAAGAGAACCTTATGTATCGCGTCTGAGGATTAAGGGGATGTATAAATCGGATTAGATACCATTTCAAATGTAATGAACCGATAAACCCGATTTAATCGAAAAACCTTTTAATATCGATTTTGTTTTCTTCCCTTATCGTCACCATTTTTCAACCTCCATCATTTTTATTCATCTCAATTACATCTTTCTCCTCTCCTCTTTTTGAGAGGGTACAAAGGAAAAAGAAGGAGAGAGAGAGAGAGAAAGAAAAATATTTAAGTACTTTGTTAAGATTAGACAATATTTTCTAATTCAATCCAAGTGTAAATAATTATTGAATGATTAAGAAAAGATTTGAGTTATTTTAATGGATGACAAATAATCAGTCTAATTATAAAATTCAAGCTGTAAAGATCGTATCTCTCTCTCTCTCTCTTGTTACATACTTGCAGGTTAGAAAAAAAAATTCCTTCCATTATATAACATTCATTTAAGATATCTATAGGACTACAGTGAATTCTACTGGTTACTAACTAGTTACATAACAATAATTTATAATAATCAAGAATGTAGATTCTTTAAAACTACAGATAACAAGTAATGCACGTTAAATATAAAGTAATTTTAATTTGATATTACTATATATGAGAAATTTTTAACTCGCTGTCTTTGCCTTTATCTAATATAAATAAAAAAAAAAAAAAAAAAAAAGAAAAAAAACGAACGCTTTACTGACTTTGATAGTTATCGTAACGTTTTCATTTTGAAATTTCGACTAATTAATATCGAAATTTTCCCTTCTCATACGGGATAAATTTAAATAATTATATACTTTCGATGAATTTATAATTATTTAAACAATCTATAATGCACACGGAGTACAATATATTAATATTTAAACAATAGTACAGTCGTTCAAACATAACGAAGATCGTAACGCGCGAGAAAATAAATATAATTTTTAATTTAAAATTCCGATAGTTAAAAATTTTGATCTAGGGGTTGTTGACCTTGTGTAATGTAAACATATACGTGCTTTCGCTTAACATCGACGATTAACAAGTTAGTTTTATAATAATACCGAACGAACGGTTGCATATTTCAAGAATATCTTTTCAATCTAATTCCAACTAAACATTAAAGTAATTTTATTTTACATTGCTAAACAAGATAAATGGATTGGATATATTGGTATTCTAAAATAATTTCTTAAAGAAACGTACAGAAAATTGTTCTATCCCACTTATGCTCGCCATTTTTCCTATTTATTTTTATCCACTCTTATCAATTATTATTTATAAGTCTCGATGGTAATTATAGGTGAGGTCTCATGGGTATGGGCCCTTAGAAGAATCTTATCCTTTTTCAAAAATCGAGCTCGATTTCGGTACTCTGAT
Source organism: Dolichovespula sylvestris (assembly GCA_918808275.2). Lineage (NCBI taxonomy): Eukaryota > Metazoa > Arthropoda > Insecta > Hymenoptera > Vespidae > Dolichovespula > Dolichovespula sylvestris. The sequence goes on from OU964969.1 coordinate 5,692,126, forward strand.
TTTGCTCGGGTGGAGCGATCTTAGTTATCTTTATTTTTCCCTCCCTCTCTCTCTCTCTCTCTCTCTCTCTCTCTCTCTCTCTCTCTCTCTCTCTCTCTCTCTCTTTACAAACTTCAACCCATAAGGGTGGATATGAGTTATACGATTGTAGATGTTGGAGTAACTCACTAGACCGAAAGACTAACACGATTTGGATACGATCAGTGGCTTTCTACCAGATGTATTAGTATATAAATACATCGTGCAAACATACTATATAATTATCTCCAACACCATTATATATTCCGTATTTTTGATGAATCTTTTTCACGCTGAAACATCTAGTCGAGAATATGAGTGAATGGGGATATCTCAAAATCGTTGAAAATAAATGTAATCGTTGTTTTAAAAAAAAAACAAAAAAAAAACAAAAAAAAAAGAAAACGGAAAGAGTAAGGTTATAACAATTTCAGTGAAGAACATTTGAAGTGTTGGCGTAAATGAATTAATTTTAACGTTATTTAATTATACATCCACACATTACCTATGCAATTTTATATTTTATTTCATTTACATCATCGACAATGACAAATCTTATCGATTAATGTAATAGCAATTGCAACAATGGAAATTCGTTTGTGTCTAATTGATCTCGCAAAAGTAATTTAAAAATGGCCGATGTGCGCATGCGCACATTATAGAGAGAGTTAAAGGCAGGATTGAATGATTCTTCGTAGGATTGTAATGGCGATTAGGAACAGTTGATGTATCCTGTATTTCTACGAAAACTATATAATATTATCGTAATGATTTATTATTACAACAGTATAGAATTGTGTAATTAAAAATGAGATTATTTTACTTTAGAAATGCATGCTATTTTTATTGACTAATCGATTGAACAAATATTGAATGAAAGTGAAAAATGTTCGTTATGCGAAAGAAATTACATATATTCATATTATAAACTTTAACTGATGATTTTTCGCAAAATTATGTCATCCCTTGCGTTAAATAAACTTAAAAGGAGGGCAGTATCAGATTTGACTGAAAGGTCTAAAAAAAAAATTGATAGATTCGATGGACTTACGGTGGAAGAAGTTCAAAGGTATACTCTACCCGACTATCTCAAGGAAAATCTTGATATGGTCTTCGTTGGTATAAATCCAAGTTTGATAGCAGCGCATCGTGGCAAATATTATGCGGGTCCTGGTAATCATTTTTATAAGCTTTTATATGGATCAGGCTTAACGCCAAAATGTATCACTTTTGAGGAAGATCACAAGTTGTTACAATATGGAATTGGATTAACAAATATAGTCACTAGACCAACTAGATCTTCTGCGGATCTAAAACGAACAGAAATCAAAGAAGGCGCTAAGATCGTTGAAGAGAAATTGAGGCTATTTAAACCAAAGATAGCTATTTTTAATGGAAAGTGTATTTATGAAGTGTATGCCAATAAAAATAGTAAATCGCCCTTTCATTTTGGATTGCAATCAGAGCTCATAGGAGACACAGCTGTTTGGGTTGTACCATCTAGCAGTGCTCGTTGTGCTAATTTTCCTAGAATGATAGACAAATTACATTTTTATTCTGCATTAAAGAAATATTTGAAATTTTTAAAGGGCGAAATTAAAGAGGTCGATATGAAAGAATTTTTCTTTGAAGGAAAGTGCAAGCAATTTATACCAAGCACCTCTAAAATGTGGAGACGCAAAAATATGTCAGCTTTCATGCATGGTGGCAGAATAGCCAATAAAGATACTATTTATTTGGATACTTCGGATGAAAATATAGCAGTTGTCTATAGCACGGAATTTATTGTTAAAAAATTAGAACAGAAGGAATATAATGATGACAAAAATAAAGAGGAAGAGCAATTGATAATACGTGACTGCTCTTTGACAGAAAATTTCAAATCGGCAACTATAAATAATGAAACATTTGATGAAAATGTTGAAGGCAGATTACAGGAGAATACCGAATCTAAATCTGCGAATGTAAAAAATAAAATTAAATACAACAAAGAACATAAAAAAAATAAAAGACTTTCCTCTAAAAATGTTCATGTAGAAAGATTATCTAAAATAAATGATTCATTGGATTTTGTTAAATTAATAAAACAAAGAATTCTAGAAAAAGCAGATGATGTTGAAACTATCCAAAAGAAATAGAGATTCTCAAAAAGGAAAACTATAAACTAATAAATACTCGCACACCTTATATTTATAAATTGCATTTATGGTTCTAATTCATTCTTGTCGTTCAATATTTTTGTCTATACAAGGTATAACGCCTAATTCGAGCACTTAAAATTTTTATATTATTTTTGATAATACAAAAATAATTACTTCCAACGAAGAGATATTTTCAGTGCTCAAATTAGGTAATATTTGCTAATTATTTTTATTTTTCTTTTCATTATTTTAGATCTTAGTTTATTTAGACGCATAAATGTAAATAAATAAACAAATGTAATGGCATGTTATTTTGTAATAAAGATTTTTTTATTTTTATAAACATGGTAAAATACATTTTAATGCATGAATTCTCCCTGAAAAATAATCTTTTAAATCAATATTTAATTTTTCCCTCGAATCCCTTAAACAATGTATAAACTATATAGAAAATAAACAAGTTATTCAATACAAAAAACCTTCTTACGCACGACCTTATTCTTTACATACAGCGGAAAGTTCAACGAACTATTCGATCTCCGAAACTACTTGTCATCCAAAAATTTTTTTACGTACATTTTCACTTTTCATATAAAAATCTAAACGTATTTACTTTATCGTGTCTATTAAATTGAAATTAATTGAATGAATTTACTTCAAAATTTATACAGAAACTGAAATTACTTACAAGAAAAAAAATCGTGGACATTATCACTATTAGATATGCAACGAAATTGAAAAAAATAAATAACAAACAAATTGTGCAAAAATATTGGAAAAAAGAGTAGCCGTTAACAAATGTTACATCGGTCATGCCTAATCTATGTTTTTAGAAATGTTGATTTAATAAGAAGATTATAATCATTCGTTCATTTCAGTAAAATTGAGATTATAGTTTTGCTTTGCTCGTTTCCATGAGTGTTTTGAGCTTTTGGGTCAACATAATGTTACCAGTAATTTTTAGTTTTCCTCGCATAAATGCAACTTGCGGATTAATTTTTCCTGTCGCCTGTGAAAAACGATTATTATCAATATAAGTATATTTTAATATGGTAAAAAAGAAAAATGAACTTACGATATCCATCATATCCTTATCTTCTATAGTTAAGGTGGTATCAGCTTTTCCTGATGTAGGTTGTCCTTTATATACATCACCTTTCTTTAAGTCCAAAGCTGTTGAAATATAACATAAAAAATTATATGAATTTAGTGTATAATGTTAACATCATATATATAAAAATAATATTGTTAACATCAGATAAGTATTAAAAAAAAAAAAAAAAAGAAAAAATAATAACTAATGGCTGCTTTCTGACATACTCCATTGGGCTTTCTGATTTCCATTTACGGTGATATTGTAAAGAAAAATTGCGTTCACTTTCTTCGTTTGGTCGGGATTAGCTTTGACATAGTCCTTCATAGCATCAAAAACTGCGTTACTTTGTAGATCATTGTTATTAGCAATTGGAGTTGGAGCTGGAGTCATTGGCGTTGATTTTGATTTTACACTGAATAAATCGATATAAGCACCTGTAAAGAAAAGACATTAAGAAATGGATATTACATTTCAATAATAATTATAATTGTGATAGATATTTGATAAATAAATAAGGAATATATATATATATTTTTTTTTTTTTTTTTTGTTAACAACCCAATGACGAGGGTGATTGTTTAAAGCTTTTGTCTAACGAATTATGCGCGTCTTAAGAGAGTTGGCCGAGCAACGAAGCATAAAAGAATACCAGGTCCTTGAATTTGCAAAAATTTTAAAAAGTCTGATCCAAACATGGCGGGAGGATTCAAATTGTTATCAACGATCTTTGGTGAAGGAGTAAGATGAGCTGTCCTACGTGAAAGTAACAAATGGTGGATCACAGGCATTCAAAAAAAAAAAAAAAAAAAAAAAAACAATATGAAATACCTTGAGTTTTCCGATAGTTGAATTCGAAGGTTTTATTGACGATTATAAACCATGTTGACATGGTAAAGCTATAATTTGAAATCGAGGATTAACGTTTAAGAGTCGAACCTAAAAAAGAAAAGAAAAAATGCAAGGGGCCCCGTTTACGATATACAATTCTGATAAATAGTCCTATATGAGCATTAAACTGCACGACACGGTATTTTTCTAGACCGTTATCGGGTAATAAAAGTCTCTCTTCAATTTTACTATAACCATTCTAAACTTGCCTGTAATAACAGCAGTATTGGTTTCTACGATAGATGTTTGGAAATGTATTCTGTTGCCATTTTGCCACATATCAGTGCGCAATGTTTCTCCCGGAAGTACTGGTTTTGCAAATCTGACCTAAAAAAAAAAAAAAATAAATAAATAATCATATCTTTGATTGTAACAATATGCCTTACTGCAAAATAATAAAAGATTTAAGTAATTATATATGAAAAGTTAAAAAGTTTATAACTGACCTTTATTGCTTTAAACAAACTTGGATCACCATTTGCATAAGTATTTAGAACGTGTCTTGTAGAAAATCCAAGAGAGCATAATCCGTGTAAAATTGGTCTTTTATATCCAGCCATTGTGGCAATATTTGAATCGATATGTAAAGGATTCGGATCACCGCTGAGCCTGTACAATGCTGCCTAAAAAATACATTTTTATTATTTAGTTATTAAATATAGTTAAACAATAATTAATAGTCTCAAATATGTACAATTTAAATAATTTTTATACCTGATCAGTAGTAGTCTTTTGAGTAACAGATGCATCTGGATTACGATTGGGTGGATCAATAATTGGAATAATATGCGGAGATGTGCGCTTGCCTTGTAAACCGCCAGCACCTACGATATACACTGAGATCTGTCCTGTACATAATTTCTCTTCGCTGATAGCATCAAAAGTATCATCTGTGAAAAGAGTATTTATTATGCTAAACGCTTATTAAATTATTTATTATTAAATTAATATTGCAATTTTCAACATCTTAAAATTGAAATAAAATCTATATTCGTGTTTAATTATATTTCATTAGAAACATACGTTGAACTAGAACCACTGTTCCCTTTCCTTTATCAAGAAAATCTAAAACTTTGTAGACTGTCTTTACTTTAGCTTGTACAGGTAGTACTTTATAAATTTCCAAATATTGTTCTCCATGTAATGTCTGAAAATAAAAGTAATGAATATAATTGTATACAAGAATCATAAATTTATGTTCTCATACATTCATAGGGTTTATCTGTAAATCAGGTAGAGCATTAGATATAATTGGATTTCTCATGCACCCCATTGCACCGAAAATTATGTAGTAAGTAGGTAAGAGTGCAAAATTCTCATGGTTTTCATACAAGTAACGTAAATCAGATGGATCTTGAACAGTTGCTCCAACTGAAATCAAAATTACCATTTATATATATATACGTTTATAACTTACATAAATTTTTGTTTATATCTATATCTATGCATACAATACCTCCAAGAGCATACAGGATACCATCTCGACTATCGTAATTATTGTACATAACATTATCATCCTGATGGAAAAATTATAAAAAGTATTAATCAAATAATTAATAATAAATCACGAATAAATAATATATAAATTGTTCCTTACATTTTTTTTCTTAGAAACGCCACTCTTTAAATCGTCAATAATATTCATCTGATCTCCTACTATTTCCTACAAATTACCAAAAAAAGAAAAAAGAAAAATAATAATAATTGACGGTATAATACTATACTATAATTTTTGTACATTAATTATCCTATAATTTATATATACCTCCATATTAGCTGCACACTTAGCAGATGTCATATTAACAATATCTGACCAATTTTCTTGTACATTTTCAGGCGTAACATCATCATTCAAATTTTTTCGTAAAACACATCCTGGCGAGCGAACAATATCACCTATAAAATTTTTATAGGTACATAATATATAAATGCGAACAATGTTACATTTGCCATGCTATAATAATTTATGCAAAATTTATACGCTTACATTTTCTTACCCAACCTATAGCTGATTCAATAACTGACCCACTTTCATTGCATTTTTCATGACACAACCAAAAAACTATTGGAGCTATTAATTCTGGTTTTAACTGTTTAAATAGATCTAAAAAATAAAAAGAATTAAAAAATTGCTGATTACTTTATATATATATATTGTATAAAATAAAAATTGTATAAAGTAAAAGTTGTAACATGACAAAGTTATTATATTAAAAAAGAATATGATTATGATAAATATATAAATCCTTACCAGGAGGAATAATATCTTCTGTAAGTCTGGATGCCGCAGTTGGTACAATGACATTAATAGATATATTTTTTTTAGCACCCTCAATTGCCAAAGTTTTAGCAAAACCAACTAAACCCATTTTTGCTGTACTATAATTGCTTTGACCAAAATTTCCACATAATCCGCTATTACTTGTGGTAAAAATGACTTTGCCATAATTCTGTTTACAAAAGTATGGCCATGCTGCTTGAGTTGTTTTAAATGCACCCTTAACATGAACATCTTGTATCAAATCTGTACAAAATTGATAAAAATAAAGCGTGTACGTACATTTACAAATTTATAATTATAAAATAATTCTATACTAACCCCAATCGCTTTCTGACATTTTTGCAAAAGATTTATCTCTCAAAATACCAGCGTTATTAACAACTACATCAACACGTCCAAATGTATTAATAGCAGTTTTAATAATCTTGGCACCATCCACGACTGAATTATAATCAGCCACTGCTTTTCCACCTATGAAAAAAGAAAAGAAATAATTATAATTTATACATGATTAAAATAGAGATTTAATAAAAATTTGCATATTATAAAAATTCTAAAGAAGTATATACTTTACTTATAAAAAAACTTATCTTATATTTTAAATAAGATAAGATAAGAAACGTTTAAATATAATCTTTGTAAAATATAATATTTAATTAAAATATTTATTATAAAAATAGGAAAACCTTACCATTTTTTTGTATTTCAGCTACAACATTATCTGCAGCTTGACTACTTTTACCATCGCCATGCCGTCCACCTCCTAAATCATTCACTACAACACTAGCACCTCTGGAAGCAAATAGTAATGCATACGCACGGCCTAAACCTACATAAACACAATAATAAATAGAATTTTGGTAGAATAAATTATTTTATATGCCAATGAAATATATATGATCAATATAATAATCGTATTAAAAATAATTATTAAATAATTATTACATATTTGAATTACCTGCACCAGCTCCGGTCACTACAACTACACGATTATCAAAACGTAGTTCTGTCATTTTCATCAGGTGTTCTTTTACCGATTTAAGATAAAAAAATTGTAAAATTTCAATATCAGAATCGAACCGATGTTAACGACCAACTAGCTTCGTTAATCAGTAAGGAATGTCGTCAATGATACAGCAATAATATCACAGCTGCTACCTATTTAATATACTGATTAAAGTCCATCTAGGTCTTCACTTCCCTGCATAAAAATTAAACATTGCCGATTGATTGCTTGTATAACTTAGAATCTTAATACAGTTCAAGAGATAGCAATATTAATAATTACACTTACGGTACTATCATTATATGGCGACATATAACGATAAGAGTTTAGAAAAAAGAATTTTAAATTAATAAATATAAAAAAATATTTTTATCGTTCATTTATTGTCCACTATTAATATTAAATGTGGAACAACATACAGTACTTATATTGTTTTCAGATATAAAAAAAGGAGGCTTCTCCAAGTATAGCCAATAAGAAACGAGAAATGATTATGGACCAATTGTAAGTCAGAACTCTAATAGATGTTGTTCACATAAAACATTGATAAAAAGAATGTGACTATGGCTTATTATTGCTTTATTACCAACCAATATTATCTATTCATGATTTCTAATACATTATCTATTCACGAGTTCTAATACGTTACATACTTATGTTAAGAGTAAATCAATCCTGCTCAATGATTGGTTGATACTATATATTCCTACCTGGTTTCATAACCTATTAATCTCATCTATCGTATACACTGTAACTTTCAGCCAATCGCAGTCTTAAACGTTTAACCAATTACATTCTTGCAACAATGCAGTCAAAATGTTACGTATCCATTCGCTATATGTTGTATATTGGAAACATCACAAGCTGCGTATAAAAGAAACGTGACGTGATATTACTTCGTTTTTAAAGAAGTATACATAACAAAAGGTTTCTTTTCTCTAGAGACGAAAAATTATAATAATCGAAATATAGTGGCATTTCTATTAGACGAACTAATCGCGAGCAAATTATTTCTTCGAATAAACAGACATATTTTAAGCATTAGCCAACGATTTCTTCCGTTACATTTTGTATGGAATAAATAAATGCATAAAAATAAATAATAAAAATAATTTATATTTTCTCAATGAATGTTCATTTTTCTATTGATAGACATGTTTATTGTCTGTTACCTCGAACGCAATTCCCTTTTGTCATATGTTACACGCCCTATGCAGAGTAATTAAAAAAAAAAAATCTCAATATAAAATAAGAAATCGATCGTACGCCTTTTGTGACAAAGAACAATAATGTGAGATATATATATATATATAGGAATATACATATTAAATGTTATTTCCCATTTTTTCCTTTATTAAACGACACTGTTTCAATATTCAACAATGTATGAAGAAAACAATATACAAATAATAGAATTATCAGGCTATATTCGAGGACTGTATAATACACAAAGTACCGTTTTGACCGTACTTAAAATCCGTTTGTTTGAGAACAAAGGTACTTGTAAAAACATGAATGGGGGAAAAAAAATGGATGTGTTCGGCAGAAACACATATTTTCACGTAATTCGACAGAGGCTTCATATTTTGTGGCACATATATTTCGATAGAACACAAAAGAGATACAACTATCTGATATCGTAACGAAACTATGATCAAAAGACGGGATTCTACTTTGCGAATCGATTAAATTATTACATCACAATAAAATCGGGGAGCATCGAGAATAATGGAGGAGCCGAACGATATAGTAGTCGCCAAATGATCGGACGCGACTCGATGATACGTTCGGCGTCTGTCGAGTATTAAATGTATAAAATGTAAAGTAGACAGAACCGAACGGACAAACGCCGAGAAGCAGACAGAAAACTGAGGTGGCTTGGTGGAAGAATGTTCTCTTCTGCAAGGTGGACAAGAAAGCGGCGACAAGGAAGAACGGCGGCAATGGATGTCGCGGTGTGCATTCACAAAGCATGAAGGTGGAAGCAAGAAGAGGGGAGAGGAGAATGAAAGAGAGAGAGAGAGAGAGAGAGAGAGAGAGAGAGGAGATAGGGGGCGAGAGAGAGAGGGGATAAGGAGAAAGAGAAAGAAAGACAGATAGATGGATAGATAGATAGATAGATAGACGGATAGAAAGAGAGAGAGAGAGAGAGAGAGAGAGAGAGAGAGAGAGAGTGAGAATGAGAGAAAGACTGAGAGGGGACGCGGTAGATGAGCGTAGATGGTAAAAGACGTCGATAGAGCGCGCTACGTGCGTCCTCGTCGTTTGGGGGCATCGCCGGTAGGGATGGACGAGGGAGACGGAGGGAGGTCGGTGAGCAGAGCTCGTCCAACCGCGAGAAGGAGCTAGTAGCGCTCCTCCGGCGGTATGAGGCGGCGTGGGGCTAGGGACGATGCTTGGGCCGCGACTAGGAGGCACTCGGGAGGCAGGGAGGGCATGCGAAGGAGCACAGTTCAGTAGTCGCCATTGCAAGTCCCCCTGTGCTCTCGTATTCGCGACACTCGTACGCGTGGAGCCGATTTTCCGCTAACCTAAACTCCCCGCGAGGGCCCAAAGTGTGCCCCCCCGATGCAGAGATATTGCACGGAGCTCACCGAAAGATTATTAAAATCCCTTGACAAGGAATACAATGTAAGTAGCGGAGTGAATCCGCGATGCGCCGTCCGTCCGCTCGCGCAAACGGCTATCGGGCCACTCTCGATCCCCCGTGCGCCGTGTGCCTGTACCAGTGGCGTGCGCGAGAGCCGTCGAGAATGTAGTGTACCGACGGCTCTGCGTGTGGGTGATCCCATCTTACGTGCTATCACGTACGTGTGGATATCGCTCCACGAAACCATATACCCTTTCCCTCCTACCATTACGAGATTGTGTGCGCTCGCTTGCATATCCATCCGTGAGCGCGTTCTCGACAACCTGGAGGCTTAACCTCTCTCTTTCTCTCTCTCTCACTCTCTCTTCTCTTCTCTCTCTCTTTCATGCTAAATCATCTACGCATACAATTTTTCTTCATCCTCCCCTTGATACTACGGAAACACGTCTCCAGGATACGCATGACATTCGTTTCACCAGTAGTTCTTGATTTCTGTCAACGAACTTCCCTATTTTCTTCTCGTCGTTTTGTCTTTTATCTTAATTATATCGTCGTGTCGGTTGACGAATATATCATCGTACGTTGTACGTACGATGTCGTGCACAATTGCACATGATTCTAATATATATATATATATATAATACACACACACACACACACACTCATACTCTCACACACACACACGTATATGTATCATGTATATATATAATATATATATATCTATCTTTCTCTTTCTCTCAGTCGCCTTTTCTCTTATGGTGTATCTATTCTGTTAATTGAAACACTAAACAACATAACTTTTGGCTTGTTTCAAAAGTAGAATCGCGCTCGTATGTTATGCGTTCTTAAAAAAAAACAGTTATTTGTTTCATGCGATTGGTTTCTTTTGTCGTTTCACGTTGACATATTGATACGCTAGCTCGTAATGATTCGATCTGATTACGTTTCGTTATATTGCCTTGCAAGCCTTACCCGATCGATCTAATAAACATATTTCTACGTACACGTGTCGAACCCTTTGTATTTGATGTCTCCATTGATTTATCTCTACAGATAACAACAGATGTTCTCTATTTATTGTAATTCTCACTTTCAAATCTGGTCTTGCATCTAGAATCATATGCTTGTCCTCCTCCTCCCCACCGCCAAAGAAAATTTATTTATTATTACTTTCATTGTATTGATATTTGAAATACAATACTGTTACTTAATAATTTTAACAGCGTTGAATATATCCATTTCATTTGTGTTAATTAATTTTTACAAAGAAAAAAAAGTGACGTAATTTGACTGATACTAGTAACATGCAAAGACAAAAATTTTTAATAGGTTGGAATATTTGAAATTAGTATGAACTTGCAAATATATTTAATTATTTTTTGTATATCACTTTATCGTCGATTTTATTATAACAATTTTAATTTTATTTTGGTACATATAACAAATGTCTTTTTTCGTTCAATAAAAAATAACTGAACTATTGCGTATAATCATGTATTTACATTTAAAAGATTCTGGAACTATAATACTTGCAAAATGTAAACATAAAGGTATATATTTTGTAGGTCGTTGACATGGGAGCTGTTGTTGATGTCATTACGGCCCTGGAAAAGACGACGATCACCAAAGAAGTGCTGGAGGTATATATTCTTAATGTATATATAAATATAATGTAATATAATGTAAAGGGAAAGAAAAAAAAGTTATTTTAATCTTTATACAAAAGCATCTGTGAACACTGAATTAATCTTAAATAATATAGATTACAAGGCTTGGTAAATATATTAACGAACTACGAAGAAAGACCAATAATGATGCCCTGGCCAAGCGTGCAAAAGATTTGGTACGTCGTTGGAGAGATATGGTTTTACCATCAGCTCATTCAACCCCACAACCGACACCTGCTGATACAGCACCACCTGCCCTTAATGGAGCAAAGCCTCATAGTCCAGCGTTAAGATGTTTAAAACCACAAAGTCCTGCTGTAAGATGCTTGAAGCCTCAAAGTCCTCTATTAAGGGATGCTACTCCTTTGAGAGTGAGTTTTATTAATTTTAATTACCTATTATCATATTTCTCAAATGAGTTTAATTTATAAAAAATTATTTCACATAAATTCATTACTACCTTTTAATTTTATCTGTTATTTGACATGGTGTAAATTAATTTTGATAGGTTATCAGCCCAGCTCTATCTGTGCATAGTGATCATTCACGGTCTCCTAATGCAGCTTCAAATAAGCAGTCAATTACACTTACTAGCAACCACCGGATAAGTTCGGATGTACCTCCCACACATGGCTCTTCGAGTCAGAATCACTTGATAGAAGCAGTGCCACGGACCCACAGTTCCAATAAACGACTTCGAAAAGATGTTTGCAAGGACCAGCATAATTACCAGGAACATGAATCAGACTCGATTACAGAATGTGAGCCATTTGTTAAAAGACAGCGTTTGAATGGCGAAAACATAAGTGGTAATTTAAATTCGCAAGTGCCTAGCCCTACATTGAAAGAACGAATTTCCCATCATTTTGTGGAGTCTTCCACTGATCCTGATGATTCAGGTCCAAAAAAACGTGGTAGGAAAAAAGGCAGTAAGTCTGTAAAGAAGCAACCATGCATAGAGGACCGTGTTAAAGAAAAACTAGCCAGTATTTCAAGAAATCCTAAGTTAAAGACAACGCAAGAATTGCTGGCTGATTTACAAGCACGTGGCTCAAATTCTAGCATTAATTCAAATGCTCTACCTAGTCAAAGTGTAGAACCACCAAGTATGGAAGATGTTTTGAGGAGTAATAATGAACAAGTATCCAAGTTCCTGCGTTGTACTCCAAACAATACATCTCACAAAAGTACAGTTTCTGAAACTTCTTTACAAAATCGGTTAAAATCTACAGAAAACTGTTGTGAAATATCATCCAAGTGTCAAGAAACAAGTGCAGTGTACGAAGAAAGTCCAAGTACGCAAAACCAACCACAATCACACCAAGATTTATCGGTTGAGGAGATACTGGCAAAGTTACCACCATTAGATCCAAGTACGATAGACTGGAGTGATTGTGAAACTGAACCCAATGAAGATCAAAATGGTACAGTGTATCCACCTCAAGAAGTTACTACGGAGGACCTTGAAAGATTACATACGCAGTGCATAGAAGGTCTCAATGGGAATTATCATCCAAAATTATTGTCTCTCACTAGTAACAATGAAACGTCAGAAAAAGAGGAAGGAGTGTCAGAATTAAATACAATGAACTGTGAGCATAGCCAAACTGGTGAAGAATTTCGAGAATGGCACCAGATGCTGGCAAGGCCCAGTTGTGATGGCCAAATCCTCCACATATTGCCTTATGTTATTATTGATTAGTAATTTTATTATTCTATTCTATTATTACTCTCTGCAATTTGTGAGAAGAACCCTGCAAAAATTAAATCGATTGATCTATGATCAATCTATTAAAACAATTTCTATTGCAATTTACAATTGCTGTTTATTTCTATTAATGCTGATGTTACTGCCATCCTCATTATCATTATTACTCCTATCATGATCAAAATTTTATCTACCAATTTCACAGAAAAATAACTACTGACTATTGCCCTCGTTATTGTCATAATTATATTTAGCATTTCCAAATATTTCAGTATCACTATTATTATTATTAACTTCATTTCACGATCGGTATCATTATTATTGTAATTATCATCACTGTTGTCATTGTCATTGTCATTATCATTGTCATCATCATTTTGATTATTATTATTATTATTATTATTATTATTATTATTATTATTTTATTATTATTATTATTATTATTATTATTATTATTATTATTATTATTATTATTATTATTATTATTATATTATTATTAATATTATTACTTTTTGTCTTTATTATTATTACCATTACTATTACTACTACTACTACTACTACTACTACTACTACTACTACTACTACTACTACTACTATTACTACTACTACTACTCCTACTACTACTATTACTATTACTATTACTACAACTACCACCACACTACTGCAACTATAATTACTACTACTATTACTATTGTTGTCATTAGCATTATCATTATATTACTGCTACAGTACAGCTACAAAAAGGTCGATAAATGAATATAAAATGAGCCACAAACAAAACGGGGGCATTGTCAAATTGCTGTAAATGGAAATATTTAATTTTATGTATGCTTGTAAATGTCTTTCGTAATATTGCCTTAATTAACGTGGTATAAGTTGCTAGCTATGAAATACATATTAATTCTAAAGAATTTTATTATTTATGTTTGAAATGTGTAAGGGGGGATTTAGTTTTTTCCAGTAGAGATAATAATATTCATCTTAAAATTTGGATTTAAGTTTGTGTCAGACAATACAAAGTTGATCGCTTTTATAAATTATAAAAATAATTTTATTTCAATAATAAACGTGAGGCATACTAGTTACATAGTATACCTTGGCTTATCTATAAGAAGACACATTATTTTGGTAATTATATCCATAAGAACAGTGCTTCATAAATAATTTAATTAACGATTTAAAATATTACAGTAAAGCCAATAGACATGAGAATAATTATTAAAACATGAAAAATTTCAAAGCTATAAGTAATTCAAATAAACAGAGAAAAAACGATAAGAATGCAGTGTCATCTTATGTTCTCTTAAATTTGCTAAAGTACACTGAAAAACAATATAAAGTTATAGTAAGAAAGTAATTATATTGAATGAATGGTGCAAAGTAACAATTACAAAAAAAAAATTATATGAAATTAATGTGTTTGAAATTGATTTATCTTGATTTTATAAATAAAAGATATTTTCATTTGTATAGGACAGTTGGATATAATAAGCAAAATAATTTTCTTCGTGTTATACGTGGAAAGGATAGCCGAGCTGAATACACTGGGGCCTTAATTAAAATTAAAAAATGAAAAAAAAAATATTTGTCTAATATAGTATTATGTTGCACATACTTATAGCATTCATATGAATTGAAGTACTTTGTAAATTTTTCTAACTGAACTTTTTTTCATATATGTTGCGTATACAGGAAAAAAAGAGTATATGCTATCAAGAACAAAACAAAAAATATATATATACTGGATTGTGTATAATCATTGTAAAATTAAGTTTATCAGAAAATTTTGACATTTCTCTTCAATTATAAATTATAGGTGCAATATATAAAGAAATTTCAATGAATGGGCACGTTAATTTTTTGGAAAGATCACAAAATCAGGGAAAATGACATTTCTGTTTTAAAATGTAAATATTCGTTATAGTTGTGTAGATCAGCACCAGAAATATATCAAAAATGTGTGTAACATCCAAGTGAGATCACACTTTCTTGTTATTTTGAAAGGAACAAAACTTTACCTATAATATTATTATATGATGTGTATTGAAAACCTTTGTCAAACCTTATAAATTAGAAAAAAAATTCTTATTTTTAATACGTTTATAATTTTTAAAAATCATACCGACCTTATTGTGTATTTTTTTTAAAGTTTCCATTCAACAATTCCTAAGATAAAAAATTTCATTTTTAATAAAACTAAAGCAAAAATAATTTTAATATTATATTAGTATTACAAATGAAAGCATATTGTAAACCGGATGTCAAATTTTTGACTGAATATTGATTAAAATATCTATTACTTTCTATTTATTAAATAGAAAATGAATATGTCATGTAAGTTGTAGTTTTCTGTAATATTCAAATGAGAATCATAATACAAATAATTATATTTAAAAATATAAAACGATATAATTCGATTATATTCGTTGTTACATTTAATTTGGATAGATTATCATTTCTTAGTACCGAATTTTCGTTTGTGATGTATAAAAGTTGTTCTGTTCGTAAAAATATATATATTCTTATATAATTTAAACTATGATTTTTTATCTCGAATTCATACTGCGAATATACTTGTACCAGCAATTTTCTAATGTTCTAATGGCAGGGAGGAGCAAAAGAAAAAAATGAAAATTATCAAAATTATGACAATTTCGAACTTACTTTTATGTGAATATTTACAAGACTGACAGGTGCCCCTATATTATAAATCATAATATACGAATTATTATATTAGTTTTACAGAAATAGGATGATCGTTCATTTCGGCAGTAGCAAAACTCTTCGCAATCGTTTTGAAATAAATAATGCATGTATATACGTCTTAGAAAAAAAAAAAAAAAAAAAAATTAAGAACGAAAAAGCAAAAACACAACAGCAACAACAAAAACAACATTGCGAGTGCGCCTGCATTATAATTTTGAAAGTATTAAAAAGCAAAAGCAACTAGTTCTCGCCCGTTAATTATTTAAGTTCGAAAATAATTTCTCTTTTACTTTCGAGGAATTTAAAAATCACTAGCGCCTTCGCGCCGAAACTTATTGTCTACATCGTTGGTAAATAGACGTACATATTATATAAAATTATTTTCAATCTGAAATACTTGTATGTGCATATAATATTTCCTTAGAAAGAGAGAGAGAGAGAGAGAGAGAGAGAGAGAGAGAGAGCCAAAAAAAAATAAATCAAGAAGGAGATGTTTAAGAAGAGATTAAGAACGTTTATGGATGTAACAGATTTCTGATACACGCTTTGGTACGACTGAAGCAGGATACACACACACATACATTCTTTAAATATGAATCCCGTGCCTTCTGTGCCTCTACATTTTATCACAATTTCACATTAGACCGAAAAAAAGAATGATGTGAAAAGTGAAACAACATTATAGATAACCGACGGGGCATATCGTAAGACATAAAGATACGATAATGGATGATGGAATGAGAAATATAAAAGAAGTATCGAAACTTATTTAATCAACGATCGTTCCGATGATCGTCGTTCAATGAAGCACGGAATGTCAATCGGTTAAAAGAAAAGAAAAGAAAAAAAAGGGCAGATCGTGCTATCGAAGACGTTCAATAATAAAATAAATTACCATTACAAGACACCTCCTACCTTCCCTCATTAAAATTCTTTACAATTCAAACGCACTCTTTTGCGTTTATTATAGTTATGTGAACGGAATGAAAAGATAAGAAAAAAAATACACCCATACACACAAATACACAAAATAAAGAAAAAAAAATAAGCAACGTGTTTTAATAATTTTTAATTTCTTAAGTGCGCCTTTCAATTAACTTATTGATCGGCCATCGTAATTACGAATACGAATACGAGTTTGTGTATTGTAAAAAAATTTGTGAATTTAGTTGGCTGTATGCGTTTAACATAATATGTTCTAATGTTTTCACTGCGATGTCATTGTGCTTGTTATATAAATGCTTGTTACATAATTGTTCACAGAAAACATTATACGGCCATTAAGATGAGAATACGATATTACTTGTGCGGTTTAACAATGTATTTATTACATGTGCACCGATTACACACTACTCCTTTTATTTTGTTTCAAAACAACAGTTAAATATCGATACATGTTAACCAGCATATGTGATATATGTCTCTATGTGCATATTTATAGTAAGTATGTGTATAATATAGTTAAGTACATGTGAAATATTTTCTTTCCTCTCTTGAAATCAATCGAAGATAATATATTGTTTTTGTCCTTGTGTTTTTAGAAATTCTACGAATTTTGCTTTTGACAAAAAAAGCAGCTCTGCGATGTACAAAAATGCCAATATCAATATAACATATGTACATAATGCAACACAAAACTATATTGCTAATAATAAATATTCAAATATGTTTGCTCTCCCGTAATATTGATCCATTTTTAACTTTCGTTTTTCTTTCATTCTTTTTTTTTTTTTTTTTTTTTTTTTTACTTTAAAGCATATCATTTCGAAAAAAAAGAACGCATATATAACTATATAAAAAACAAATTTGTTAACTGTAACATTGTACGTCCAATTAATCAATTTCCTTTCGAGAATGCAGAAGATTCTTTATTTATTTTGATCTTATTCTTATGCGTCCATATTGACTCTCGTAATGCGATTCGATATTTTCAAATTAAACATCGCGCCAATTTACTATGTACGTCGCATACGTACTTATTATTTTACAATTTTAATTTATTTAACAAAAAACTCAATATTCTGTATTTACTCGTAAAATATGTATTAGAATAAATTTTATATTAGAGATTGCAAACTATAAAATCATTATAAAATACGTTTTATTTATTTACAGATTAACCAACAAAATATCGTCGAACGCAAATAAATACATATTTTCTTGGAATTCAGTCAATGACTAATAATTCTGACAAATGATACGCTGAAATTGAAATATGTCAATGTTTCTATGTAGAAATTTATCAACGACGGTAAATTTTAACGTTGCTAAAGGAGCCATTTGATTGGTCGGTCGATTCGCGAACAAACCGTTTTTTGATTCGTCGGACGCTTCGCTCACAACTGTGACTGGGTAATACAAAATTGATTTGTTTTTTTTTCTCTTTTTTCAAGAGAATTATAACGTCAAGTAAAAAGATATAATTAATTTTATTACGAAGATTTTTGTTCTTTTATTGCGAGAAAAGCTATAAAGTATCGTTTGAAAAATAGTAAGAAGAAAATCAAAATGGCGGATATATTTATAGGACTTTTGTTTCGCTCAAATTTTTTTTTAAGATTATTTATCGATAATGATTTAAAGGGTATACGATGTGATAGTACTGTATATCTTATCGATGGAAAAATATTTTTTATTATCGAAAGTTATTACGAAATAATAAAGATTATTTGGTTTTAATGGTAACGTAATCGCGACTGCGCAATCAACCGAAATAGCATAATCCTCTGTGCGTAGGACGTTATACTCCTACTGCCCTTTGTATTAACCTCACAACACATACACATAACACATATATATATACACATATTTTCATCCAGAAAAAAGTGGTTGAGCTCCAGAGGCGGCCTTAACGAGGTTGCCTTAGAGAATCTTAGCAAGGAAATTCGCAGTAAACGTTGTGCTTGATACTCAGTCAAACGACGCCTTTGGTGTGCCTTCTAACGAAACAAATATTCTTTCTACGCGTTTTGTTTTTGTCTCTCTCTCTCTCTCTCTCTCTCTCTCTCTCTCTCTCTCTCTCTCTCTCTCTCTCTTCTCAATTTTATACTCATCCCCTCTCAGTCGTTCTTTGTCAATTTTCTCTCTCTCTCACTCTTTCTCGTGGTCTCACACTTCCTCGTATCTAAGCTCGTACTACTGACATTTCATTGTCATACATGTGACAAATTAAACTGCCGTTAAAAATAAATAAAAGAATGTCGAAACCTGGTGACAGACAAAGTTACGCACAGACCTACAAACTTGTTGTTGTGGGTGGTGGTGGTGTAGGAAAATCAGCGATTACAATACAATTCATTCAAGTAAGTACTTTTTATGGTCACTAGCTACGTTACTACAGATCGAGCGTATGAGTGTACGTAAGTCGAGTACCAATCAGCTTCGTTCTCCAGGCTACACCATTCATAGATTGTCCGAAATGAAAAGAATTAATGATAAACTCGTAAAGAGTGAGATCTCATGTTGAGCTATTTAGATTTTATTTTTTTATTTTATTTTTTTTATTTTTTTATTTTATAGAGATGATACTTATTTAGAATTTGATGACGTCAAATTTCGTCATACGTTCTTTTGATAGACGATATCAAATGATACGAACATTCTTTCATTAACGATTATGTCATACGAGCGCACGCTATTGTCATATATGGTCATACAAACTTTATCTCTGTAATTGATAAGACTATCAAAATTACAAACTATATTGCTTTTTTTTTCCCTATATCGTATGTTTAATCAATTTAACTATCTCCAATAACAAACACTTTATATAATTTTTTATTAAGGATTTATTTCTTATAGAGTTATTTTGTTACTGACTATGATCCAACAATTGAAGATTCATATACAAAACAATGTGTCATCGATGATGTTCCAGCAAAACTTGATAGTATGTATAAATTGGATATCTCTATCTTATATTTGTAGTAATGATTCTTTTATCGTTAATTTATATGCTTTAACTTTTAGTATTGGATACTGCCGGACAAGAGGAATTTAGTGCAATGCGTGAACAGTACATGAGAAGTGGGGAAGGTTTCCTGCTTGTATTCTCAGTTACGGACCATTCGTCATTCGATGAAATTTTAAAATTTCATAGACAAATTCTTAGAGTAAAAGATCGCGATGAGTTTCCTATGCTTATGGTTGGAAATAAAGCCGACTTAGATCACCAAAGAATCGTAAGATATATATTACGTAAACTCATAAGAGAATCAATACTGATATATACCATATCAGTTTCTTGTAATAAATGTTTTTTTCTTACAGATATCTGTTGAGGAAGCACAAAATATGGCACGTCAATTAAAAATACCATACATCGAATGTAGCGCTAAGTTAAGGATGAACGTGGATCAAGCTTTCCATGAATTAGTTAGAATTGTTCGAAAATTTCAATTATCTGAAAGACCACCGCTTAAACCAAACTATAAGAAAAATAAGAAGAAATGTTGCATGCTATAAATTTATTTGGGAGCATTTAAACATTCTTCCGATGCCAAATACCATTGGTGAAACTTTATTGGAAAATTATGAAACATCGACTAGTGACAATGCAAGGAATATTGCGATTATTTTGATATTATGATTATATCGCATGAAAACAAAAAGAGAAAAAGAAGAAAAGTATAAGAATACATTTTAATACATGAAAATCTCATTAGTTATTAACAAAATTGTTGGAATCATTGATAGATAAAATTGAATTTAAATTATTTTATTTTAAATGGTTTATATTACGTGAGACTTCTTATAAGAAATAATCAAAAGTTCGAATATGGTTTATTGACCATATATTTTGTTCAACTACCAAAACATTGATAAGTCTGTTTTTCAAAAATAATTGTTTATAAGAAAAGTGATTAAAAGTAACAGAATAACACGAATGCTATTTTATAAACAGATTTATACAAAATAACATAATTGCTTGATAAAATTTACTCATAATTTATATATCAGAATTTATATCGTATGTGTGTATATTAACCGATTTTATGACAAATTTTCCATATCGATTTGAATGGAGAATAGTCTTAGAAAATCCAAGGATGCAAAAGCATTGTGTACGATAAAAACAATTTATATACATTTCATTTGTACCTCTTCTCACAGAAATAGTACAATAATCTAATGTTTAAGTAGTATTTTTTAACCAAGTATTCTCTTGTAGATCAAGAGTAATTATTATAAAATTAGATTAAAACCAATCTCTTCGTATAAATGCACAAGATTTATTATAAAATTTTTCACAATCTATATTTGCGTAGGATTTTCTTGGTTTGTTATTTACTAATGAATTAACTTAGCAATAATCATAAACAACGCTATAATTTAAGTTACAGTGCAAATACAAGAAAAATGCAATTTGTCATATATAATAGTTTAAGGATATTTTCAATATAAAACAAAAAATTAATTAGGTACATAAATTAATAGAATATATTCAGAGTTAAGTAAATCTGTTAATTTAAAGTTGATTTGAAATCATTAAAAGAAATTAAATATTTGGAGAGATATTTCATTTATATTTTCAGTTTAAATAATATAAAAAAGAAAAAAAAGTTAACAATATGTGCCTATAATAATATGCGATATTTGATGTGCATGTATTATTATTATTATTATTATTATTATTATGATTATTATTATTATTATTATTATTATTATTATTATTAATATATCTCGATGTTTATGATGAATTATTTATTTATTGATCTATACTCGTTTTGTCATTAGGATAAGAAAATAACGAATAGTACAGAAACGAAACCAGTAACATAATATGGGGCCAATAACAAATGTAACGCACAATTAATTCTCCTAATTACCAATTCTCCCAATCTATGTAACGAAATAGGTACTAACAATCAATGTATTACACATGGTATTTTTTATAACAATATAATGTATTTGATATAATCTTACAAATATTTAAACAACAGTAAGAAACATGTAATTCGTCACGTTTTTTTCAAAAGTATATTTTGTACTTAACTTAAATTATCGCCTACCAATATTACGTCAAATGTGCTCTGTAACTCATTATAAACATTATTGTCACACTTTTATGCGTCGTATAATTTGTGCAATTTAAGACGAAACCAAAGATTATATCCTTTTATCCCGTCATTTTTTTTAAACGTTCTCCGTAAACTTCCATTTGTAATAAAGAAGAAGTCGCTTGGATTTATTTATTTTTTATTGCCACGACGATCTGTTTTCTTTTTTTTTTTGTAATAATCAAATTTGTTTCGTTAATAATATATATAATTGATATGATATAAATAATTGATGATATATATATATATATATATATATATATATATATATATATATATATAATTAAAATGGATAACAGTGAGATAACTTCGATCATTGAAATAAAATCTTACTTATGTTTCTCTTTTCGGCCTCGTATCGGCAGATAAGTAGATTAATAATTCTACGTTTTACAATGCGTGTCAAACATTTAATTTTATAGCTATAATTAACAAAAAAAAAAAAAAAAAGTCTATTCAAAATCCACGTCTTTCACAGGCGTCGATTAATTTCCATTCAAAAAGAATCTGAATGTGAGTGTGAATGTGATTTTAAGAAGTATCGAAATCTCTCTCTTTTTCTTTTTCTTTCGAAAAAAAAAAAAAAAGAGAAGAATCGTCACCTTAGCATTTTTAAAAGCGTCTCTTTTAAATAATGACGTATAAACCACAAATAATTGTAAGTATTATTTATTTTCTCGTCACGTTTAATGCTTATTATTTCTTTTCTTCGTTTCGAAGGACACAAACGCACTCGGTTGCAAATATTAGTTGCAAACGTGTTTGTTTTTATTTCCTTTTTTCTTCTTCTTCTTTCTTTTTTTCTCGCCAGCTACGACTCTCGAGTATTCGAGAAAGAAATAAAAAAAAGGTTGTTGTGTCATTCCCGCCCCCCTCCTACCCTCCCCTCTACTCCCCGCATGAAGATTACCGATTGAAAATGTTATTGAAAAATTTGATCGTGTTAAAATTACGATAGATTAATATCTTCGGCGTGACATAACATTTAAAGTCATCTTGCTTGCCCGAGATCCATTATCGGTCCAGCCGTGAACCGAGTAACGATTACTCCACCCGGTAAGACGGAACGTTCACCCTAATTTAGCCGGCGAACGATCGAAGAAGAGCAGCAAGGTGGTCAGACGGGATTCCCACCGTGGCTATTCTTGACCAGACCAGGCTAATATTGAATCCACTCAATTACTTCCAGCTACGTTAGTACGTTGAGCACATCGCTATAAGTATAAATATCATCTCATCGATTTCTCTCTTTCCCCATCCCCCTCCCCTCCCCCTACCACTTTTTCTTACTTTTTCTTACATTATCTCGAAAGTAGCCGTAGAGAGGCCGTAGAGAGGCCGATGATCATTTTTATCCCCCCCTCTCTCGCTACTTCCCTCCCCTTCTATCTATCTTTCCATAAGAGCGCGCGTATGCATATGTACACGCATAAATATATATATACATATATACACACACACACGCACACGCACACGCATACAGATATATTTTTATCTATCACACTCGCCGTGAATTTTCAGTAAGGACCAAGTTTCTATCGTTCGCTCGATAACGCCTCCCCCCCCTCCCCTCCCCGGGCCCCTCCTCCCCCCGGATATATTATCGTTACGCGATGCGGCCTTCGCCAAGGCCCCGAGCTACTAATCCTTTGTTTGCAAAGATATTCTGAGCCAAGTAAAACCAGTTCTTCTTTTACTACTGCACTTCAACACAACCACGGAGGAGACACGGGAGACAGTGTGCGTGTATGCATACGTTGTTAATCCTTTTTTTTTTTTTTGTTACCAAGAAGACGCACCGTTGTGTGTTGTAAATTGCAGGCGAAAACCGGGAAACGATAAAATCCTCGTAATCACGATTATTACGAGGACTTGGATAGGTGGCCGTGGATGAGGGTGGAAAGGAAGGAAGGAAGGAAGAAAGGAAGGAAGGAAGGAAGGAAGATAGGTAGGAAGGAAGGAAGGAAAGTAAAAAAAAAATGAAAAAGGAGTAAGAGGTGAGAAAAATGCAAAAGAGGAAAAAAGATGGAGGGAGGGAGGGAGGAGGAGAGGAGGAAAAAAAAAAGAATAAAAAAGAAGATACAAAAAAGGAAGAAGACGGTGGTAGGCGCCGTGTCTCGAAGATGTTAAAAGGGTGGAAGACCTGCTTGTTGCGAGCTAAGAAGAGAACGATGTTCCTACGAGTGCAGATTTATGATGGAGAATATATCCGATTATCTGAACTCGAGAGAATTAGAAAAAGATGAAAGTCATCAGCGTGGACCGATCCTCGATGCATTTATTCTCCATGATAGGCGAGTTTACAAAAATACGGGAGTAAGAAAAGTCGATAAAAGTTTTCATTAAAAAAGAACTGAAAAGATATATATATATATATATTTATATATATATATTTATATTTATATATAAAGAAGGCATGTTTATTTATCGTAATTCTTCACGTCCCATTATTTTATTTGCACGGCCGGGTAAGTACGTTTATTGTTTAGATGCGATGCGCGGCGCAAACGATCAAGGCCGTGCTGCTTTTTACTCGCCCGGAGAAGAAGGAGAGGACGAACACGAAGAGGACGAAAAGGACGAAGGAGAGAAAGAAGATACGGGGTTAAAAATAGCCTCTCTCGGTGCAAAATAAAAACTAACTGAGATGACCACCGAGCGATGGACGTAGAGAAAGAAAAAGAAAAGGAGGAGGAAGAAGGAAAAGAAGAAGAAGAAGAAGAAGAAGA
This sequence comes from Dolichovespula sylvestris, assembly GCA_918808275.2. NCBI lineage: Eukaryota > Metazoa > Arthropoda > Insecta > Hymenoptera > Vespidae > Dolichovespula > Dolichovespula sylvestris. The sequence continues at coordinate 5,717,015 of OU964969.1, forward strand.
AGAAGACGAAGAAGAAGAAGAAGAAGACGAACGAAGGAGGTGCACACGAGTCGGAATAAAAAGAAGAGAATATCAAAAAGAAGGACCGTAAGGGTTCCGAGATGGAAGATGGCAAAGAAAAAAAAAAGAAGAAGAAGAAGAAGAAGAAGAGCGAGAAAAAAAGGGGGAGAGAAAATAAGTTCCTCTTGCTATTTTAACTCACTAGGATAATGTATCCCTCTCCCTCCCTCCCTTTCCTCCCTTTCCTCCCGCCCGCTATAAACGCGGTTGTTTTTTTCCCTTGAACTCGCCATAATAAAAAGGAGGAAGAAGAATAATAAGAAGAGCAAGAAAAAAGAGGATCTTATGCGAGTTTAATATTGGTTGTGCAAAAGGGATACCCGAAGGAATGATTCCTCAGCACCCTTCGTTCGTTCCTTCTTACTCGTGCTCGTTTCATCAACGATCGCGAGTACGAAACGCGAGCGGTCAGAGTCCTTGTCATCCTCGTAGCGTCCGCATCTACGTTCTCCTCTTCTTCGCGGGATTCCAGAAGCTCTTTAGAGTAGATCGTAGGCGCCAGTCGACGCGAGGACGTTCGTGCACGCGAGCACCACGACGAAGAAGAGCAGCAGCAACGACGACGGAGAGAGACGGCTATGGTGTTGTTTCTCCGTAAATGAAGAAGAGGAGCATCTTCCTTCTCTTCTCCTCCTCCTCCTCCTCCTCCTCATCCTCCTCCTCCTCTTCTTCTTCTTCTTCTTCTTCTTCTTCCCTTCCTTCCTTCTATTCTTTTCCTTCTCCTCTTGTTCTTTCTTTCTTTTTTTTTCCCCCCTTTCTTCGTCTCTGGAGTCAGCGTAATGCCTGGACGGCTATGCGACGCTGCTGTTGGCCGAGGTAACGCGGCCGAGGGCAACCTTCGGCCGTTCTCAGACAGGGCCGAGGATTGAAGGAAAAAGAAGAGGGAGCCGCCGGGAGAGTTGGAACGGGTTCTCTCCTCCGGGCCGGGTACGCAGTCCAGTCGAAGACTCACGATGATAGTGAACGCCCGATGAAGAATCTTCCCCCCGTCCAACAGAACGAAGAGACAGTCCGCGACTGCCCCGTCGAACTCGAGCGCCCCAGGTCAGTGCACGTTCCTCTCTCCGTCTCTATCTCTCTTTCTCTCTCTCACTCACTCTCTCTCTCTCTCTCTCTTTCTCTTTCTCTCTCTCTCTCTTTCTCTCTTTCTCTTACTCTTTCTCTTATATAAATGATTTTTCTTCGACCCGATGCACCACCGATCGCGGGACCACCCGTTTCCCATCATTTTTCTTTTTTTTTTTTTATCTTTCTCATTTTCCATTTCGTCAATTATTTTCTTTCCTCTTCTTTCTTCCTTCCAATCTCTTTTCCCTTTCTCAATATCAATTCAATTTCATTTCATTACGCTTCACCACCATTGATTTATTTATCTTTCATACGTAGATACGCTAATAATCATCCGATAGATCTTTCTACGTGCAGATAGAGGTACTAAGCGAAAGAGACCAATTGGCTACTTGGGAGCTGCAACCAATCTTCCGGCTTTTCAATCCGCGAAAGTGATCTCCCAATGCTCATTTCGTAACTATCCAATATACCACGATGTTCTCCGCTAAAAGCTGCTTGCGTAAAACATCGTCGTCGTCGTCGTCGTCGTCGTCGTCGTCGTCTACTCTGTCGATCATCCTAGGCGAGATTAATACGTCAACGCAGTGTATATCTTTAAGTTCTTTTTCTTCTTATTTCTTTCTTTTCTTTTTTTTCTTTTTCCTTACGGATCGACACGCATTTCTTCTTCTTTTTAACATATTAGTTATTCGTAGTATAGCGTTGGCGACGTGTTTACCGTGTAATTATAGACGTCCGCGGCCACGGTGCCGCCGCCCGGCACGAAGTCCTGTCAAGGGAAAACTTTCATTTTCTACCGAACGATCGGCAAGTCATTTGCAAATTAACGTTGTATTTGTTTCATTTATGCATGCTTGAGAGACCGCTTACCACACACACATATATATAACATGTTTGCGTTGCTTACGTGCGTGTATCAACGAAGAATAATACGATCTATATCGCATAGAATGCAATAAAGAGCTCGATTCGTTTGCCGTATCTTTATGTATGATTCGCATCGCAATTAATTCATCGTCGGCTCGTAATTGTACGTTGTAATTACACGATCGATTAAAATGGAACGATCGTACGGGAGTCCCTTCGTTTTCGTTCGTTTCATTGTTCTTCCTCGTCTCTCCCACGACTTTTGCTTTTTATTTTCTATTTTCTTTCCCCCGCGACCCCCACCCCCCTCCCACCCTCCTCTCCCCTCCTCCTCCCCCCCCCGCCACTACAACTTCACACCCGACGTCGAGTACATAGATTTTAAATACAATTTCGTCGACGACGATTCACATCGATACGCATTCCTTTTTCTCTTTAATCGACATAATCGATCTCTCTCGACGAACGTTAAAACTTATTTTCTTTCAAAATAGATAGAAAATCACGAAACACATTCGTCAGAGTTTCATAATTTATTTATTTTTTCTTCTTTCTTTTCTTTTTTCTTCCACGGAATTCCATCCGTAGAGTCATCATCTTTCGAGCTAAGCCGATAAGTGCAAAGGCCGTCCTCGAGGTATAATTTAGTAACGGACGAACGATAGAAGTGCTTTCGCCGTAACTGTAAACGAAGTTCGCAAACGAAATAACCGCGTGTGTATGAGTGTAGGTATATTTATAGACGCAAATACATGCATGCGGTCAACTTAGAAATTATTTTCAAACCCGATAATCATAATCGGCCACATGTGTCCACGGTGTAAACAGGAAAAACGTTCGACGGTCCCGTTGCTCTCGCGCGAGAGACACGGCCTCCCCATTAAAAAGTGATTAAATCTATGGGGGATATTTCGTTTTGTTTACCCGCTTTGCAAACGTCCATTCGAATTATCATCATCGAAGATTTTAATATGCCATTACTTTGTATCGAACCGTCGCTTTTAACCCATCATCGTTACGTATCGCGTACGTAAATTTGTCTTTCGCACGTCGTATAAAAACTCTCTGACAACAACAAAAAAGGAAAGGAACGATTATATTTTTAATATCCCATCGATCGCGAAAAAATGAGTCCAGATCAGGATCGTTCCGTCGAGATCGAAATAGATTCGGTTACCGTTATAATACGTATTACTTCGTTATAATTAGAATTACATTCGCAGTTGTAATTGTCAGTCAATACTGACAATTACGGATTCCTATAAGTCGAGTACCGGTTACCCCCCCATAGCAGTTAACGCGTTAACGGATTTATCCTTACGCGGCAAAGATTTCTTTTCGCTTCGGCGAAGGAAAGAAAGAAATGGCAGGCGAACGCGAGTCCCCTCAGGTTCATTGACCCAAGAGTTAAAGATTTTCCGAACGAAAAAGTTGGCCTGTTCGCATAAAGGCAAAAAGAATGAACGAATAAATAAATAAAAGAAAGAACAAAAGAAAAAAAAAAGAAAGAGATCGAAAAACTTTCTTTTTTAAAAGAACGAGGCTCCGTTTAAACGATATAACCTCCACCCCACCCCACCCCCCTCCTCCCCACAATGATGAAGATCGCGATCGGTGTACGTGAGAGGCAGTACGTATCCAAAAGAAAATCCTCCGGGGAGAACCAGTTTCATTCTCTCGCGAATAGAAATGGTACTTAAAGGGCTCGCGACAAGTTTAAGGTTTTCTTTTTTACCTTATGGCAGACGGTAAGAAAAATATACGGGGTTTATAAATATAAATCCGAGAAAATGCACAGTAATTAGCGGGAACGTGTTTTTATACAAAGAGTCACCGTAAATGGCGTAAACGACGTGATATTTAAGTTCCTCGGGCGTCCTTAGAAGGTCCCTTATATTCCCGGCTCATGTTCTTCTTTTATCCCGTATCCCGTATACGATTACGGGCGTCTTTTCTTCTTCTTTCTTTCTTTCTTATTTTTTCTTTATCTTTTCTTTTTTTTTTGTATGAAATTTCTTCCTTTCTCCTAAACTTATATTATATTCCCTTAATAACAACAGCACTTTCATTTTTAAATTTTATTATACCTTGTGTATATATATATATATATATATATATATATATATGTATATATGTGTGTATGTATATATATATATATATATACATTCACTCGCTCATACGTGATGAAATCATCAAAACAAATCAATTGACGAGCGGAAAATACGCTGGAAGATTAGCAATATTGTCGGTGAATATTTTTCTCCTTATAGATCCTAAGAGTGGATACGGGACCGTTAGAGACTAAACGTGTCTGCACACAATTTGGTATATTCTACTCGGTTGCTTACACTCTCGGAACATTTTTGTTGACTGCTCCTCTCTTTAAGATACAGGGAAGCTAATAGAGTGAATGTATATGACCGAATGAGAGAGAAAGATAGAGAATAACGTATACAAGAAACGTAGAGCCATTAAAACCGGTGTGGTATATATATATATATATATATATATATATATATATATAAATATATATGCGTGTATGTGTGTGTGTGTATATATATTACGTTTCTCCCTTTTCTGTTCAGTTTACACGAGACGTTAGCGTATTTAAACATATTCCCGGTTGTCCGATCGGTCCGTGCGTCAATTGCTCTCGGATAATTAAAAGCTCGTGTTCAACGAATTTTCTCATGCACGACTTAAAAATGACTCGTTCGTGCGATGTCGTCGTTCGAACAAAATACGTCGGCGATTATATGATGATTATTATATTCGGTTCGCTTCTTCCGTTCCCTCTCTTTTCCTCCCTCTCTTCCTCCCTTCCTCGTTCTTCGATTCACATCGACCTTACTTGTTAGATCTTCCGTGACCGTGTAAGTTATTACGTAAATCGAACATCGCCAAATCGGCGCTCCTCGAGGAAGAGAATCAGGTCTTTTTTATTTACAGATATCAGAAAATTACAGAAGATTACAGAAGACGAAAATCGTTTTTATTTCGACAGAGATGACGTCCCCTTGACATTTCTTTCGTATCTCTTTTTTTTTATTTTTTTTATTTTTATTTTCTTTATCTTTACGATAATACATATTCATTTTGTTTACGAGAGAAAAGAGAACAAAAAGGAAAACATACAAAACAGCAGAGCCTTTCTTTCTTTCTTTTTTATTTTCGTCTCTCTCCTTCTCTCTGTCTCTCTTTCTTTTGCAGGGTATCTCGCATCGAGTTAGTTCCGTTGAGCTAAACAGCTCGATCGAAAGTTTCGTAAGGCTACGAGCACCTTTTTTCATCGATTTACTCTCACTCCAACCAGCACGCGTATCCCTCTCTCTTTCTTTCTTTCTTTCTTTTTTTCCTTGGGCGTTCTCCGATCAAGAGAGATCTACTATATCGAGGAGAGATCGAATCGTAGAAAGCAAACGGTTGTAGTATACTTCTCAAACCTTCTTAGTTTATATTTTCTTCGTTAAGGGAGAAAGAGAAAGGAGGAGAGAGATAGAGATAGAGATAGAGATAGAAATAGAGAGAGAGAGAAAGAGCTCTCGTTTAGTGACACTATCAGGACATAAAGAGAGTGTATCACACTCTTACCAGTTTATACATTATTTTTCCTAAATATATTAAATAGCAATAGCTCGAATCGTAAGGATACAATTTCACTGAGAAATATGAGACACGCGTTGCGTAACGTTTACGTATCCTTCTTCTTTCATTCTTTTTCCTTCCTTATTTTTTTCTCTTCTTTTGTTTTGTTTTATCATCTCAATCGCTTATTCGATTTAATTTCAATCGTAATAACGTTCGGAATGTTAAGGGGACAAAAAAGAAAAGAAAAGAAAAAAAAAAAAAATGTGGAAGTATAAAATTCCAATTCATGAAAATCCGAATGAGATACATGCCGGAAAACGATTGTTATACAATAATATTGTATATTCGAGACTATAGAGTTATAGATAATAATTGTGTAAGAAACGAAAAAGAAAAAAAAAAGAAAAAGAAAAAGGAAAAAAGGAAAGAGAAATGCCGGGGTACGAAGAAGAATTAATTAATTCGCGAGAGTGTGTTTTCCGTCCTTTACTATTCCACGTAGTGAATCTACTTTCTTCAAGAATCCTATTCCTATCCGTGAATCCTTTTCGTATTTGATTCACGCTTCTAGCTTTATATATATCGCGAGTCAATATTTTACGGGTCACGTGTATCTCTAAGCGTTCATACCAGTTTTTAACTTCCTAGCACGTAGATACACAAATAGCGATTTTCTTCTTTCCTCTTTTCTTTGGTTGTCGTCGTCTATGGTAAACGGAGCACGTTTACGTTACGGTTTCAATGAACGCTTCTTCTAATGAAAATTACATTTATTCTACACGGGCAAACGCGCAAGCCTGATCTCGCATGTGAGAGAAAAAAAAAGAAAAAGAGGTAGATCTTCTCGACTAAGATCGGAAAGCACGTAATCGTTTGAAGCATTTTATCGAACGATCTTATTATTATTATTGTTGTTGTTGTTGTTATTATTATATTTTTACTTCTCTTTTTTACCATTTTTATTATTATTATTATTATTATTATTATTATTATTATTATTATTATTATTATTATTATTATTATTATTATTATTATTATTATTATTATTATTATTATTATTATTATTATTATTATTTAATTTCATCTCTTTCTATCCGGACGATTAGTATTTTCTGAAACTGGTAGCCGCCCTCGTTTCAAGAGCAATTATTTTCCTTCGATAATAGAACTCTTATTTTTTCATTTGCATTTCCATTGTTCAGCCGTATCTCATTTGGAAACACTGTCGTGACAGTATTACGAGCGATTTCTTGGATCTTCTCGAGCGATCTAAGCGGCAGGGACGAATGACGTAATGTCGTTCGATCTTATATATTCACCGGGATGTAATTCGAAGATATCTAATTTTAAGATAAATTTCAGTTTTAGGAAACAACAGTGAAATATACGATTGTTACCATATACGGAAGGATTTTTAAATATATTTTTCTTTTTATTTTCTTTTTTTATTTTTATGAGAAAAATCATATAAAGGAAACAATGATTGACGTTATATGCACTATTCTCGATCATTCGATCTTCCGTTGATGTGTCGAGGACGTCGTTAGGTAATCCGTCGCGTTAATATCGATAATAATCTCTCTCTCTCTCTCTCTCTCTCTCTCTATATATATATATATATATATATATATATATATATATATATATCCTTTCATACACAGATACACATATACATTCCTACTATTCTTAGCCGGATTCTGTATGCATAGCATTGACGCGTGAAAAAGCTTTGATTATTGTAATTTATACGTAACGTTTGATCCTTGATTTTTCCCTCTCTCATTCTGTTATTTTCCTACACCCTCTAGTTGGCCGATTTCATTAACGAAACGCAGCGATAGGACTCGATCCGAACGATTTCCCGTTATTACGACAACAACAGCAGCAGTATCAGCGGCAATGACAACGGCTAAGACAACGAGGAATGTTAGCGGCAAAACGAAGATGATACCACCGGACGGGGGGTGGGGTTGGGTCGTATTGACCTCAGCCCTTACCGTCAACTTCCTCATCCCTGGAACCGTCAAATCCTTCGGCGTTCTCTTCGTCGAATTCCTACACGTTTTCAAGGCATCGCCAACGGCGGCCTCGTGGATGCCGGCACTCTGCTATTTTCTCTACAACTCTTTGGGTAAGGAGATAAGACTTCTTACTATATTATCGTTATGCTAAACGTAGCCATGCAACTCTCTAAGCGATCCATTTACATGAATTAAAATCCCCTATAGTTTATCTGGCACACCAATGGAATAGGATTTATACAAATGTGGGTTTATTTATCGTGTACCATCTTTGTAATAGGTCCCCTGTCGAGCGTTCTCTCCACCAAGTATTCTTACAAAACCGTGACATTAATCGGCGGTACCTTTGCCGCTACCGGAATGATGCTCAGCTACTTTGCTAATTCCGTTTCTTATCTCTACGTTAGGTAAGTAATGGGAAGGAGACAATTTTTGATATTACCTATAGGCGTATGTATGTGTGTATGCATGTATGAATAATAATCGGTAAACTTTCTTTACATTTTTTTATTTATTTTTTTATTTATTTATTTATTTATTTTTTCCCTTTATTTTTTGTCTTCATCCAGTTACGGTCTAATGGTCGGAATCGGCGCTGGTTTATCCTTTCCACCAACGATTTACATCGTCACGGCGTATTTCCAGAGGCTACGTGGTTTTGCCAACGGTCTCTGCATTTCCGGGAGCGCGATCGGGACTATAGTTTTACCACCGCTTCTTCAGTATCTTCTTGACTGTTTTGGATATAGGTAACTTGTGAAAGGAGAGGGGGAAGAGGATGGCGTTAGAAAGTCGAACGATGCACTTTGAACATCAGAAATAGCACCGATGTAATTGCCCAGTTGCTCGTTTACCATTCACATAAATACGAATATAATTGCCAGTTAGTCGTTTAACATTTGTTATTTCTTAGACATCCTAATGGTATAAGTGATGTCATTAAATGCGCGAACGAGCGCATTTGCCGCGTAGATTCGGGGCAAGCATTGTGTAAAAGAAATGCACTTTCATTTTATTTTCCTTCGTTCTTTCTTTTTTCTTTTCTTTTTTTTTTCTTTTTTTCTTTTTCTTTTTTTTTTTTTTTTTTTTTAATCTTAAAAAAGAAACGTGACATTAACAATCTTTCTTTCGTTATTACAGAGGCGCGGTGCTTATTATGGGTGCTTTAACATTGAACACGCTCGTTTGTGCGCTACTCTATCATCCAGTCGAACAACACATGATAGCCGTTCCCATAGAGGAAGGAATCGACAACGAGGCTCTGAGCTTGGACGAACCTATCGACGAGAAACGACAATCGATCGATCCGGCGAAATTGAATTCGATTGTTCAGGACGAGAAGAACGAGAAGATCGAAAGTACGACGAAGCAGGTGCAAAATTTAACGGAACTATTGAATTATTCGAAGCTGACCACGTCCAAGGAGGAAGGATTTGAAAAACTGACGAAGTCGAACGAAGAGGAGGAGCAAGATCGATGGATCGTCAAGGATCGTGTAATGGATATTGCCAGCGAAGATGACACCGGAAAGGGGAATCTTCAAGAAAAGTACGACAAAGAAAACGTTAAAGAGACTTCGAGTACGAGCGATAGGAGGTTGGTTGATAAAATACAATTCGTCACCGATGAAACTTTCAATTCCCGTCAAATCAGTACGATGTCCGATAACGGATCGAACGTATTAGGGATATCGATAAAAATGCATCTCCAAGAGGACAACGAATCCGTGAAAGTTGACAACAAACCCGTCCAAGTGGAAATCTCGACGTCGAAGCAATCGAAATCCGAAACTTCATCGGCCAAGGGCGAAGGCAAGAAGAAAGTACATCTGTCCATCGATTTCAGCATGCTGAGGGATCCTATATATCTGGTCATTCTGATATCGAACTCGACGTCGGCGATCAGCAATACAAACTTTATGATTCATTTGCCATCCTACGCTAACTCCCAAGGATTCGATCAAAATTCATCGGCTCTTTTGTTGTCCATTGTTTCAGCTCTTGATCTTATCGGTAGAATCAGTGGTGCCTCCCTATCAGATATAGACTTCGTACCGAAGTATTATTATTTCGTCGGTGGCCTTGGTACCAGCGGGATAGCTCTGGCGTTATTACCTATGGCCAATAGTTATGGGATGCTTTCCTTCTTCTGCGCGTTGTTTGGCCTCTCCTCCGGCATGTACATCGGCATCACGACCGTTATCCTGGCTGACATGCTCGGTACCGATAAACTCAGTTCCTCTTATGGTATCTCGCTCTTTGTTAACGGTGTACTCCAACTCGTCGGACCACCGGTTTGCGGTGTCATCTTCGAACACGTCGGTTCTTACAAACCTATTTTCTTGGCATTCGGTATAATACTTATACTGGGCACCGCTCTCTGGGCCATCGTGCCTCTAATCAAAAGGAACAGTAAAAAGAAAATCGAAGAGGTATAACGGCATACAGAAGTGTCATTACGAACTGGATCAAACGAATGTGAATTATCTTTAATCGTTCGTGTAATTTTTGTGATGACGTCATTCCAAGGAAAGTATACAAAATATTCGTAGATAAAGGGGGAAAAAAAAAAACAAAAAAAAAGAAAGAAAAAAGCAAAAAAAAAAAAAGATGCAGGGACTACGTAAGCGTAATGTTAAAATACTTATAGATAACTTCGACAGTATCTGAAGTATTTCACTCTCGATTCTAAGAGAGTTGATAATGCTTGTGATCAGTATTTAGCGATTAGGATCACGTCGCGAATCGTTTCTCGTTAAAAATACGATCGATTTCTTTTTTTCAACAATCGTCAGTGTCATTGATCATTAAGCGATAGATCGCCGTATAAAGTGACAAAAACACTTTTCCAAGACCAATGTTAGCGTATATGTTTTTCCAAATACAAGATTTTATCGGGCGGATCGTCGATTTACTATCGTTTATCGTTCATAATATTATTATGAGATTTTATCATTGAAAATGCGTCACGCCAATCTCCTGTACCATAGTCTGGCATTAATAATATCTCTACTCTGATTGATTAGTCATGTTGTTTTCTTGTATTTTTTTTTTTTTTTTTTTTTTTTTTTTTTTGAACAGACACCACTCGAATGTTTCATTAGAAATGAATGTCTTAGCTATGACATAGGTGACGGGCATGAATTTTCATAGCTCATAAAGATAAATTACGATCGTTGAAACGAGATCGAGAATTTCAATTAAATCAAGCCGATAATAAGACGTTTGAATATTTGAAAAAAGGCCGTTAGAATAAAATAAAAGAAAGAAAGAAAGAAAGAAAAAAAAGTAGAAGGGTGTTAAACCTCCAGTTAAGAAGAGTTTAAGCGAACCCAGTTCGCGTTAGACAATTCTTTTTTTTTTTTTTTTTGCATTAGCGATTCACACCGAGATGCTCCGGGTTTCTCTGGGTATTCGTATATAATATATCTAGTCACGCCTGTGCGAATGTACAAAATGCACGCGCGAGCCACTAAAAATATTTTTCTTATTATTGCGAAAGGGGGAAAATAAGAAGAAGAAGAAGAAGAAGAAGAAGAAGAAGAAGTGGAAGAGGAAGAAGATGAGGAAGAAGAGAGAAAAAAAACCATCGTGATGCGTGAAAACACGTGGGAGAAGTGTTTGTTTAAAGAATACGTAACGTTCGTGGGCTCGACTCTGTGAGTGCTGAAGCTACAAGGGGCGTGTTGTCATAAATAGTTCTTTGCACTTGGATTGCTCAGTTATCCGATAAAAGAGCATCCAAGAAGACATTGTATGTTTATAATAGCGATGTTGTGACGAAAGATGAGAGAGAGATAAAGAGAGAGAGAGAGAGAGAGATTCTGCGTTCGAGCAATCTAGTAATTCATTAATTATTCCTTTCTTCACGAAGCGCTTATCTATCTTGCTTTAATTATTATTAGACACGCGGTTGCCATCTCAATTATTAGAAATAGAATAATTTTTCATTTGTAATAAAAGAAAGGAAGTGTGCGTCGAGCTTTAAGAGAAAGAAAAAAAAAAAGTGAGAAAGTAAGAGAGAGAAAGTAAGATAGAGAGAGAGAGAGAGAGAGAGAGAGAGAGAGAGAGAGGAGGAGGAGGAGGAGGAGGATAAAAAAAAAGAATGAAAAAACGTTGGTACACATCTGTGAGTCTTATATATGCTGTCTACCTCAAACATTAACTCTTTTCACTTACGTCCATTTTGTAAGTCCACTTACACGACGCAGAAAAGCTGTACGTATTATACATATATAATAATTATAGAACGTTAGTTGACAATTCAAACAGTTTTATCAACGACGATTTGTCAACGAAAGTACATACTACTTTAAGTAGAAAATCATATTCGGCACATCTGATTATTGCCACCTGTTTTTATAATTGGGCCTAGTAAATGCCAGTCTGATCATTGTCGATACTTACTACTTCATAGCATTGGATCCTTTTGATAACATTTCTGACGTCGCTAAAATCAAATTTGTTCAATGAAGATTTACTATAAAATAAAAAAAAAAAAAAAATAAGAAAAACACGCGCACACACACATATTATTGGTACTCTTCACAGTCTTACAAAGCTGCATAATCGCAATATAAAGATACTTTATCTTTTTTTTTTTTTTTTTAATGATAGACTTTTTAAATGAAAATTATCTGCTGCATTGCGCACGATCATTACGACAACGAAGTTTAATATAATATCATTCTAGGAAGCATATAACTACTGTACATTTGATACTTGTTGTACTATTTTATGACTCACTTCATTATACTATGTCTACCAGTATTTCTTACGGTATATCCTCATTGCTTTCTACAAGCTTAGAAACAATCTATATCTTTTGTATTTTACATACATTATCTACAGATACATTGTGTATATTATGAAAACTATATCCAATTAATAATAAATAGAGTGATACGAAAATAGCTGTGTGACGAGTACTTTTAAACAGATAGTTTTGTTTCTCACTTTTAAGTCTTCTTACATGGGGACATAATTATTACAATTATGTAATTTAAACGATTATGTTTCTTTAATCGTCAGATCGACTTCTTTTTTTTTTTTTTTTTTTTTTTTTCTTTATAAATATATTCCGATGTTATTGAACGTTCAACGAGGAAAATATTACGTACGCGCGTAATCACGGAAGTTTATTACATCGATTGAATTAAATGATGATATTATCTTAAAAGATTAAAAATTGTTTTAACTTACGTGATTATTGAATAGAAATGATATCTGCAATTAATTTTCCCATTTTCTACGTGATATTTTCAAATGTCACGACTGATTACGAAGTTGCAGTATCTCTGCGTCCAGTGAAAGATACGATTGATCGGATACCCTTTACCGACGTCTGTAAACAACGAATTCAACAAGTACGTATCGTTAGATCAAAATCTATACGTTGATATATAGAATTTTATGGCGTGAGATTTTCATAATCTACCCTCACCTTCTTTTTCGAACCATTAAGAAAGTCTTTGTACATCTCAGAACGAAGATATCTCGAATAACTGTCGCTTTTCATGAGATGATAGACATGAGCCTGAGAGGAGAAATTTTTTGTTTCGTTTTTTTTTGTTTTTTCATGGGGAAAAAAAAGAAACAGATAATACACATTATACCAAAAATTATACCGCAGCGATATCGAAGCACCAACGATCAGGCTTTTCCAAATTTTTTTTCGTTATTTCGAAGGACCTAGAATCGACGTTAATTGGACAGCTCGCATCTGGACCCAAAAATTCGTTCCAAATGTCTTCAACCTTAACGTTAACGTCCTTCTGCGAGAAGGTTTTCAATTCCTGTACGGTTTCCCAAAATCTGTACAGAAGGAAAAAATTCCTTTAATCCGACATACATTTATTCTTCGTAATCACAATCCATGCATATAACGTTTAACATTGAAAATACAAGAGACTAATAATCCCACGTTAAGATCCTTACTTGAGATTTTCACTGCTAAACTCTTTCTCCAAAAATTTTATAAATTGTTCTCTACCGACCGGATCCTGTAACAATTCCTGAAGTCCAAACGCCCATCTCTTCACTCTTCTCGTAGATACTTCTTTCCTGTTCGAAAAAAAAAAATATATATATATATACATGCTCGAACCATTTATTCTATTTTATAATTATTCGCAAAACAATGATGAAAATTATTTACGCTATTTTCTCTTGCTCCCACATTTCCGGACTATCCGATACCCATGGATTTGTAAATTCAGGTTGTGTAAAAAATGGATCATACTCGGAGTACTGTTCGAAGTATCCGATGAGACTAAAATTTGAAATTGATATTAGCTGACAGGGTTTCGTGAACATTTGAAATGGCTTAGATCGAATTTGTTGTTAAAAAGAATAGGTGGTATTGCACGGACATTGTACTTACGCTTCCGCGACTTTAGACACTTTGATATTTCTCCTATCCAATCTATCCTTCAACATGTCAATTTCCTTTTCCAACGATTCTATCATAAACGTTATGTAAGATTCCGACTGTGGAGAGATCCTTCCACCAGCGATCCCAAGTTCCAGATGTTCAATAGATTTCAAGGTTGGTTTATGACTGCGACATGCTTTCTTGACATCGAGTTCTGTCGTATTTACACAGCCAGGCTGTAATCAGTCGTCGTCGTCGGCGTCGTGATAGGGTTCGTAAGATAAATATAAAATAAATCAAAAATACATCGTTCGGTCGATGCTACAAGTTCTTTCTTTTTTTTTCTTTTCATTCCCCGAAAGAGACAGGATGAAACACGCACTTCGAGTGAAAAAAGAAAAGAGAGAGAGAGAGAGAGAGAAAAAAAAGGAAAACAAAAAGTATCTTATAAAATCTTTTACCATTGGCCGATGAACGTCCCAGAAGGCTCTCTCTTGACTGTCCAACACTTTCCTCTCCAATTTATCCCTCTTTTTATCGACTTTGCTCTGTGCTTCCGCTTGCATAAAAATGAACTCCCACTTTCGGGAGAACATTTTCTGCAATTTAGCCAGATTCTCGGCCTCGTAATCGGCCAATTCGAGACGAGTTTTATTTTGCATCGTTCTTTTGCACAGATAAACGGCTACGATTCGAGATATATATCCAAACGTTATTTTGTTTATTGTTTTAATATAAATCAAAATGATACAAAACATTTTGGGAGTATAATTTAAGATTATATTTTATTACCGTAATCGGTATTCTCTGGTTCCCAAGAATTCGATGGCCAAAAATATGGCGTTTGAAATCTATAGAATGTGTTATCGTTTTTAACGGTAAGACAATGATCGTCAATGGGAAAGAAGTAACCATGAGATGACATGAGATGTGCCACGTGAAGAGCCTCTATATATTAAAAATTTATGAGATAATAATTAAAAATTTACTCGGTGATTAGTTCGTAAAGGAAACATTGATTTTACATATACATATAGGTATATATATATATATATATATATATATATATATATATATATGCATACACGCGCGCGCGCACACACATACACGCATCTCATCTATATATATACCTTGATCATCAATATCCATAGTTTTCATCATCCACGATATCAAATCGGAACCTAAAAATTTGGCGCAAATATAAAAACTCATGCCAGTTAGATATACGAATATCTTCGTTCGATCTTTCGACATCGATAATACCTGTGAAAACTGATGGAGTTTTAGTCATAAAACTTTTCACCGTTTTTACAGGAACACCTGTAGCTTCCTCCAACATTTTTTCTACCAGAGATTCCATCTGAAAGAACGTAGGTGATACTTTTTTGCCCGTAAATCTTTCGCAAATTTTTTCGAATTGATGTTAAATACATTTCACGAATAACGTTTGATGTTCTATATGACGGATAAATTTCATTCACACGCGAACTCTCTCAAGACATATTGTACACTTTTGAAATCGATCAGTTAGAATGATAAAGATGATATCACGCGAGAGATACCTTTTTGTAGACGAGATAATTCGGCGTATCTTCGGCGCAACAGGCAGTGACACGATGCGTGGGCGTATTCTGATTTTCAACATTCTCCTCGATTTGATCATTCTCTTCCGTTTCATCAGTTTGAGCTGACGACTCTCTCGTATCATTATTCTCTATTGGCTTTCGGCGGGAGGCCGACTTTTCGGAGCTCATAGTTACCATATTATACGCTTTAAGATGGTAGCAGTATATCACAATCTATATTACATTGAAAAAAACTTTTAACGCGATTATAACGATCGGATCTATCGAAAACGTAAGGATATTTATTTTCAAAGTATAAGGACAAACGAAAAACACAGAATTATTGAAAAAACCTTTCTCTCTCTCTCTCTCTTTTTTTTTCACTTTTTAAATTTCCAACTGATTCTCTGTTATCGATACTAACGATTTGGGATGTGGAACAACAGAGTGTCCGTCCGTCGATTCACAGCGCGCGCATTGCGCTCGTCTAAGGGCTCTCTTCTCGTGAAAAAGAGAAGAGAGAGGCTTGACTTTCCTTTTTTTTTCCCCTTATTATTATTACCTCCTCCCTACTCGACGTTAACCGTAGTTCGATAATACGATATCGATCTTCTAATATGACGAATATTAAAACAACGTGTCGTCGTTGCTCTTGTAATCCTTGTTTTAGACGATCTCATTTTCTCCATTTTCTCTCTCTCTCTCTCTCTCTCTCTCTCTCTCTCTCTCTCTTTCTCTTTGCTTTTTTATCACTTCGATAACAAAATCCTGTTGATTACGAGGTCACACATTATCGCGAATAGTTATCGCAGTTATTTTATTTTTTTTTTTTTTAATATAGAACAAGTATATTTCACATAGCACGCGTGCTAAACACGCGCATGTACGCACACGCTCACCACCCACAGGAAATGTAAACCTCGAGTACCTACCTACCAATAACTGTGACTCTAATAAAACGACCTCTCGATATTTATTTCCCGAAGGACACTGGATCCCATAGAACGTTAATAAACAACATGCGAACGCAAAAACACGTTGAAAGAAAAAAAAAAACAACGTAACGAACACCGAGGATGCACAAAATAGACGATCTTCGTATAGGTATTCGTTGGATCGAAAGACGAGGGGAAAAAATTAAAGTGAGAGTATATATATATATATATATATATATATATATATATATATATATAACGTAGAGTACGGGGAGTAGTCGATTCTACGAACGTCAAAATCGAACTCCTACATACGTTGGTCTGGTGGTGATCATCACGAGCACGGTGCTGCGCGTTCACTTTGCGACTGCGTGCTCTCCCTACAAACGAGGACGACGGAGCAAGGCTGCTATAACATGTAAATGTGTTAGAGTAGGAAACAGGGGATCCAAGTGGCACGAATATCGCCGCGGCCCTTTACACTGTCCTCCTGCCACCACGTATCGATCACTTTTAGAGAAGGCCAAATCGTTTTCGAAATCCTTCGACCTATTTACGTCCTTTCGCAAATCATTCCTACGTGAATATTGTAATATCTTTGCCGCCTAATATACAATTTTTATATTGTTTACAATTTGTCAAAGTGAAAAGTCCCACATACGTACGTTTCAAAAGTCGCCAACAATGGACAGATAATGTTGGATAATGAAAATAAAATTTTAAACGGCCCCTGTGCCATTAAGTCGCCTTTATTTTCTTGCATCTTTGAATTCAATAAAATTCTTAAACTCAAATTCTTTTTCATATTCTCTCTCTCTCTCTCTCTCTCTCTCTCTCTCTCTCTCTCTCTCTCTCTCTCTCTCTCTCTCTCTCTCTCTCTCTCTCTCTCTCTCTCTTCGCTTGCATACATTATTTTATATATAATTCTGTTCTTTCATTTATTACTCCGTGCGGTACGATTTCCATTCTAACATTGTTAAATCTTTTATTTATTATTCCTTTTTTTTTTATATTTCTTCACATCTCTCTCTCTCTCTCTCTCTCTCTCTCTCTCTCTCTCTCTCTCTCTCTCTCTCTCTCTCTCTCTCTCTCTCTCTCTCTCTCTCTCTCTCTCTCTCTCTCTCTCTCTCTCTGTCTTAGTACATACATCTTATTAAATATAAACTTATTCTACATACAGCAGACACCCACACGCGCGCGCGCACACGCACACACATATACGATAAAAGTAAATACAGAAACCAATGATTAACAATATTGTTCCCGATCGTTTCTTCGAAACGTATTTGTTAAAGCATTATTTGGAACATTTGCGAACGGACAATAGACATTCCATGAAATTTTCTCTTTCAAAAATATATATACAGATGTTGTATTTTGAATAATAAATTGTGATCAAAAAGGGACAGATCATTCCACTATTGTTTCCACTAATCTTTGTATCTGCGTGGTGCGAGATTCATCACAGACATCATAACAAGAGATAGAACTTAAATCTTATAAATATCGATGCCAGCGGATCGTTCTATTGTAAACTCATGTTCATTTGTACAACCTCAATCACCTGCTGAATAATATTTGACATTTGCATATATTTATATGTATATGTATATGTATATGTATGTGTATGTGTATATATATATATATATATATATATATATATATATATATATATATATATACATCCACTATTTCGATAAATACATAACAATGGATAGAAGATATATAATTTACAAGCAAATGTTTTTATATAGTGATGTTATGCAATATTTTATGCATTTTAGATATCGTCAGCTAAGTAAAAGAGTCTAAAGGAAGATAAAATTGTCGGATATATGCAATAAAATCGTAATAAAAACGATTCTAAAATGATCTTCATTTTAGAAAGAATTGTTTAAACATTTTTTAAAAAATAACAGTATTGTTATCGCGACAGTCATATTATTGTTGTAAAATCATATATCGAATGAATCATCAAAATTTCATTTTAGCATAAAGAATGCACTATTAATATTAAAAAGTAAGAAAGTGTTTTATGTATGTCGAACTATAATCTAATCGTACGGAAAAGTCAAGTTTATATCTCTTGATCTACATGCATACACTTATACGATAGATACAGGAGCGTGTTGTTTTTCATTAGATCTTTACTTATATACAATGAAACGTATTATGTCAAAGTTAAGATCCTTTTAAAGATAATAAATAAAAATTCCAAGACTTTTAAGCACAATAATATAATAAATTTTTTTTTGTTTAACAATATCCTTCGTTAACCTTCGTTCCCCTTATAAAAAATTTGACTCGAGATTTTTTTTTTTTTGTCGATACATTTTCTCCGCTGCACGGCATATATATATATATATATATATATATATATATATATATATACGTGTGTGTGTGTGTGTGAGTGTTGTGCATAATATATTTATACACACACACACACATATACACACACGACCCATGCAAACGTTCGTTCTTACATATTCACTTACTCCATACATACGTACATACATACATACATACATACATACATACATACATACATACATACATACATACATACATACATACATACATACATACATACATACATACATACATACATACATATTGCGTACATGTTTTTCGTGTAATTCCGGATGACTTTCAGTCAGTTACTTTCCGAATTGCACTTTTCGTCGTTATCACCTATAAATGATCTTTTTTTTTTACTTTTCTTTTTCTTTTCCTTTTTTTTTTCTTTTTAAGAGTTTAATTTAAACAACAATACACATTTAGTACATTTATTTAAGTAGTAATTAAAGTCGTCCGCACTGTTTTTTTTTTTTATCGGTTCGTGAACATCGTAAAATATGTTTGAACACGACGTGACAACAGCGATCGGACATTTAAGTTTAAGTTGCGATTTAGAATGGACCGACTTGTCTTTAAGACTAGATATGATCGTCCATTATCATATACATACTCTGTTGCTCTACGTTTAAAATACGCAGGCGGGAATACGAACAAAATGTGCACTGCACCCGATTTGTTCGTTCATCTATTAAATCTTTCTTTCTTTCTTGCTTTCTCTCTTTTTTCTTTTCTTTCTTACAAACGTTCCAACTAAAGATTAGTAAAAATAAATGTTGCGTGAACATCATTGAGCAACAAAACGTACAGTCCGTTCTTCATTTTCTTAATTTCTTTCTTTCTTTTATTTTTTTTTTTTTATTTTTTTATTTTTTTATTATTTTTTTTTTTTTCTTTCAACCAACATCTACAATTTCTCCACTATTATAAATTCTTTTAGATGAATATCGCTACCGCAATATTGTGACCTGCACTTCCTTTTTATCTGGTTAATCCTTTAACCGTTCTTTTTTATTTTTTTTTTTTTTTTATTTTTATTTTGGTCGCGTATGGACATTAAATACATATATATATATATATATATATTTTTTTCTTTTTAATCTTTTTTCCTTTCCCCTCAAATTCGCCAGTTGACATAACGACGATACTTTGGCTCGAGCTGTTTCTTCGTTTCCTCGAGTTCATCTATCTCATCGTCGTCTTCGTCGTCGTCGTAAAGTGTCTCTTCGTCCTCTTCCTCGTCCTCGTCCTCGTCCTCGTCCTCGTCCTCTTCATCTTCGTCCTCCTTGTTGCCCACATTACTTGGGACTACAATTAATAACGAATTAACATTGGCTTTACGAAATACCACAAATCACTCACAAGATATCTATTATGTATACTACTCGCGTTGAATCTTTTCTTTTATATATATATATATATATATATATATATATATATATATATTTTTTTTTTAAATTAATTAATGTAAATTTCTTCTCCAAAGAGGACCGGATTATCTGGTACAGTAAAGTAAAGTAAAGTAAATAAATATTTCACGTGTTTAATATAGAGCGACGTATTAACATTAAATTCAATTGATTTTATTAAAAACCCAAATCTTTTTTATATTCGTCAGAAAAAAAAAGAAAACAAAGAACGTAGGAATTAATAAAAATATTTATTGTTAATCGTGGGTACTAAACAGTAAAATCATTGTGATGCAATTATAATTGCACGTGTGAGTTGTAATCATAGAATGTAGTTTTAAGGAGTAAAAAGACTCGATCATTATTGACTATTACGAGAAAGAAATGCATAATACAGTTGCACTTTTACTTTACTGTACCAACGATATATGATTGTTCTATTAGCATCTTATAGCTTAGTGAATGAAATAAAGTTTGTTGTTTTTCTAGATTTTCATTAATGAAGGATATGTCTTGATAAATGATATGAATGATAATGAGGGCCATATTACCCTTTGTGAAAATAATATATGCGCTCTCGATTAGTTAGGCAAAGACATTACTGTACGGTACAAGCGTGGCATAATAAAGGATTAATTTGAAATAACAAAAAAAAAAAGAAAAGAAGCAATTATAATAGTCTTGAAAACGAACGTAGAAAATGATGGAACGCCAGCCAATCCAATTTTCCTCTGGCACAACAGCATATATATCGAGGCACTATTATAAGAGGCAACTGATTCCATAATATGTTCCATCAAAATGTATATTTAAATGCAGCAATGAATAATTGGTCCATCGACGACACACACGTTTTGCAGAAATAAAAATATGACTTGCGTATATGATGATTCAATCAATCGTTGCTTTGCAAAGAAATAGATATGATGAAGGCATGTTATGCACCGAGTTGTTAAATTTTTCATATATAAATAAATATATATATTGCAGAGCGCTACATGTATGCATTAGATGTATCGAACCTTTTTTTTTCTATCTGCCTTCATGAATGCAAACAATAACACCGCTTTGCGTATGATTTATGCGTAATTAAAGATTTATGAAAGATCATAAAAATATAATGTAAATAATGTCAAAGCCGCAGACAATAATAGATTTGTTATCGACGAAATCAAAACTTGCAAAATTTTTCTTTCACTTTCATTTGTGCGATGCATTAACGTTAATGTCGACAAGTTAAATAATAATTCGTACAAACAATGATAATGCATTGAAGAGCGATTTTACCCCTTAAAACTGTTATCTGAATACAGAATTAATCGATTATATTTATCTTATCTATATCCATGATTTTATTCGAATAGAATTATTCCAAAGCAAAAAAAGAAGAAGAAAAAAAAAGAAAAGAAATGCACCGAGAAAAATATCGTTAATACAGACGTGTATATCTCGTTTCCGTTTCTTCTTTTTTCTTTTTTTTTTTTTTTTATTTTTTTTCTATTTTTTTTTTTTTTTTATTTTTATTTAATATTCATTTTCAAGAAAAATATTCAAATCGCACGTTTGAAAATATTATTCCGCCAGCATTTATAACTTACCTTGTAACATGAAAAACTACAGGCGGTTCAGCAACTATCCTATCATCTTCTTCAGAATTTGTTCCAACCGCCGCATTATTCGTGATTTCTATTCCACCTATCGAGCACGTAGACGTGACCACTGCGCATTTTACCATTTCAAGATACGAATAATTAACTTCTTTTACAGTATCATTATTTCTCGTTTGTATATGTTCAATGATATCAGATTTGTAATCTGTGAGATCATTAATGCGCTTAAGGGGGCATTCAGCGTTGTCATCAACATTGCACGACGTTTTCTTCGGGATTTCGCTTTTAACAGTATCGTCTGTGTTAGGATTAACTTTAACACATACCAATGAACATTCAGATTCGATTCCGGAATCAACGCTTTCCTGGAAACTCTCTTTATGTTGCGGCTGAACGACCTCTGGAATGTTATCTTCTGAAGTTGACAAATTGGATTCCTCGATTCCTGAATCTTGGCTATTCCTATGAATATTTTCTGGCTTTTTAATAAGCAAAGTTGTAGACGAATGAGATGTCTGAGGTAGATCGAAAAATGAAGAAGTTTCTGTTTCTACTACATTCTGTTGCCATGCATTAGAAACTATATTAGGTAAATGTGTTTCTTCTTTAACAGAGTTTCCATCGTTAGATATATCAGTAATACAAAATATAAGATCTTCAGAGTCTGATTTTTCAAAATCTTGAAGAGTTTTTTTAACAGAGGCAGAAACATTTTCTTTTGTCTGTGGTAATATTACAGTTGGAAGTATAGTAAAGTCAGATTCCTTACCAGAAGGCTTCTTTATATTATTTTCTATATAATTGTTAACTTTAACATCTTTAGATACGGTTGGACATGCATCAACATTATTTGGTTTGGATAACAATGTCTCCTCTGTAATAAGATCATTTAATGTATCCTCTTTCCATAAAGCAACTGCAGCCTCGTCCGTGCATATATTAGCAGTTGGATGTATTTGTGCATTAACATTATTAAAATCATCAACATTATCTTTAGAAGTAAGACTTAAATCTGATATACATGATTTTATTTTACTATTTACAGTTGTACTCTTTGAATGCGGACCTATATCCACATGGCAAGTATTTGCTCCTATATCCTGACTTAAAGCATCGTTTAAGCCGACCCATCTTTCATTTTCTTTGTTAATATTAACGCTACATATTTTGGTAACTTCGTTATTAAAATTTTTCTTTTTTTCTACATTAATTTCTAACACATCATGATTTATCATTGAAATATCATTTACACCATGGTTATAATCATTCACATGCATATTTGATGCTACTTCGTCATTCTTACAACAAGTATTAAGAAGCAAAGAATCTGCAACATCTTTTTCAGAAGTAGTCTGCAAATTTACTGGATCATCGAGCATACTTACAATATTTACATTATCTATGACTTTTATATCACATGTCACGTTACAAGATGAAGATATTTCATCACTAGTCAAATTAATACTGTCAGTCGAACTTCTATCACATACTTTTTCTATCTTTACAGAATCTATGTTCCCCAATTCATATCCTATGGTTTCTTTCTCAATAATATTTTCACTTACTTCTAAAACAGAGTATTCAGGTATATCCTTTAACTTAGGTATACATACAGTCATCTTGCTCTCTGGAACATTTATCGATGAAGCACTATTTACAGTTTTAGAGCAAGCTTTTACTACCACGGTTGAGGTAACACTATTTTCTTCTGCTATTAAATCTCTGCTAGCATGCCCGTCATCTTTTAATTGGACAATATCAGGTAACGTTTGAAT
Source organism: Dolichovespula sylvestris (assembly GCA_918808275.2). Classification (NCBI taxonomy): domain Eukaryota; kingdom Metazoa; phylum Arthropoda; class Insecta; order Hymenoptera; family Vespidae; genus Dolichovespula; species Dolichovespula sylvestris. The sequence continues at coordinate 5,740,643 of OU964969.1, forward strand.
ATTTAAACTAGATACACTAGTTTCCTTTTCTTTATCGCTACTAAAGTTTCTACTATCGTAATTGGATGATTCTACATTATAATGCAATGATTTTTCTTTAAAATCTTTCTCTTTTATTTTTTCTTCGTCATATCCCTGATCTGCGTGCTTTATTTGATTGGAGCACTTTTTGGATGACTGTTGTTCCGAGGCATTCGTACTGGTATCCGTTTTAAATGAAGCAAACATACTTGTTAGCGTTTGTATAGTTGGTAATTGCGTGACATTTAATGACTTTAATGATTTACTTTTACTAGGTAAAGATACAATGTCTGCAAATGTTCCAGAAGTGTTAGTTTTACAATTTGCTTTCCCATCTTTGAAATACTGATGAAATTTATCACCAAATGCTAACACGCTATTTACACTACCTTGCAATAAATTTCTAAAATCTGTTTGACTAATATTGGATGATTCTGAAAAAAAAGTTCCTTTATGTTGAAATAAACTGGGAAGCTTGTCTAAGCCGGAAGTGTGCTTCTGTACTGGAGTAGTTTTATTTCCAGATAACGGAATTTGTGATTTTGCAGACAGAATATCTTCTACCGATTGCTCCATATTTGGTTCTTCCTTATTTAAATTTATAAGATCATCTGTTTCATTATTTATGTTTGCTTTATCAATATTATCTTTCAAATCGATCTGTGCATCTTTTATAATTTCACTTTTACAATTATCAGTTTTCTTAAATATTAATGCAGAAGTATCTACCGTTTCTTCTTTTAGAGCTTCACTTTGATTGTCTTTAGAATCTTCCTTATGTTCGACAGTATAAACATTTAAGTTATCTTGAGTATTAACTTCGCTAGTATTCTTACTAGCAGCAAAACATTCATTTGTACTCTGTTCATTTGTATTATCAGATATATTCAATGGTTGTATACCATCATGTTTATTAACATTAATTGGAGTCGTGTTAATTTCACTATTTATTGCAATTTGTGCACCTTGTTCCTTTTCGTTATTTGTTTCTGTCTCTGATTTAAATATATTGTCCGAATCATCCGAATCCACAGACTCTACTGAATCGACTTTGAAATTGAACCCAATCGTAACGTTGGATTTAGATGAAGCGAAAACAGACTTAGGTGTAGATGTACAATTTGATGATTCAACGAGTGACACACGAAACCTAGATGTTCCACTTGTGGAAGGAAAGAAACACGTGGACATTGGTCCTAGCGATGTTGGAGTTACAGGAGATGAAGATGCTGAGGAATCTGTGGAACGTAACGATGCTTCTGAAACTCGAGACACAACAAATCGACTTCTAGAAGGACTCGGTATTGGGCTTGCGACAGGCGAGGGGATAGGACTAGGAGCCGGGGAACGGAGGCGACCCCCACTAGTACGTTTCGGTTCAAGCGTCGATCGCCCGGTATCCTCGGTGGTTACTGAAGTCATGGGTGATGAAGGACATGGCAGTGTCTGACAAGTAAGCGAGATCTTACGGTTACTCGCGTTAAATGATCTGCTATGATGTCTTGGACTTTCTGAATCCCCTGTATTCTCATTCATCTGTTGATTTTCTTTATTGCGTGCACAATAACTTCTAATTTCTGCCACAACGTCCATATATTGATGCAAAGTTCCATCCTACAATTATTTTGAAGAAAAAAGAAAAGATATATACATATATATATTTATGTAAATTATTAAAGCAGAAACAGAACGAAAAAAAGCCTTCCGGATGCAAAATTTACATACTATTTTTATCCGAGGCTTGTCATCTAGATCCAATTGTATAACACTCTTGTTTTTCTGCATAGCCGCACTAAGAGCTTTCATTCCTGTCATCTGTATGCTATTATCTCGCAAATCTATCCTCTGTGGAAGTATACATATATATATGTATATATATATACATATAGAACTGAATAACATTTAACTAAATACAATATAAAAATATAATACCAAAGAAATTATTGTCAAAAATTATTTTCAATTAATTAAATATTACATACCTGTAAAACTTGATTATTTTCAATTACATCAGATAAAGCAATTATTCCATTACATGTCAGATCTGTGGACTGCATTCCCAATTGTAAAAGAATACGATTTTGTTTAAGGGAATTCTTCACAGTGATTAACATTTCACTGGTTAACATGTTCTGTCCAATGTTTAATGTTTCCAGTGTCCTTGATAATGACTGAGTAGAAAGAAAACATTTTTTTATTCAAAACAATACATGGAGATGACTCAAATTAGTTTAAAAAAAAACAATACAAGTCACTCTTAATACTCTTGATCATACACACATCAGACAGACACAGCAGGCGCGCGTGCACACACACACGCATACACAATATATATATATATGTGTGTGTGTAATAATATTCTTCAAACATATATTTAAAAATAATTAAATATATTAAATTACTCACAATAATTCGAGAGAAATACGGAGATGATTTTTTAGTAAGGCGATTATTCCATAATATGAGTATACTCAATCCTTTGCCATCTTTATCTTCATGAACTTGATTAATAAGTCCTTCTAATAAATCATGCACACCATCATCTTGAATGTTATTATTACTAAAAGGGAAAACAAACATGTTATATTTTTATACTATCCGAGTAATTCATTTTGCAAAATTATGCATAATTTTTCAATTTTATCTACCTAATATCAAGTAATTGTAAGTGATTATTGAGCCTTAATAAAGATCCAAGCTGTATAGCATCGTATAAATCGAGCCCATTATCAGCTAAGTAAAGTTCTCTTATCCCTGTATTCATTTTCAGAGCTGTAACTGTTATAATAAAAAATAATAATCTTCATTAATTAAAAGTTTTATATTTTTTATTGCAAAAACTTTTTTCTTATCATTGTCTATTACATATGAATGATTAGATGTTTACTATGGAAAAAAAAAAACTGTTAAGCACGAGAAAAAGCATTTGTATTGAACAATGTTAGAACAGCAAATATAATTAATTAGTAATTACATTTACACAAATATAAAATGAACGATTTTCTATGTGGTTGCACTTATAAAAATAAAAGTGCATTCAACATCAATATATGAAATACCACCTTGCAGAAAGATGTTTTACACAAGCAGAGTTTTGTATTGGATTAATATAAAATAATATAAAATAAATATTTTACGTATATAACATGTCTTTTGCTGCATACATCTCATTCACTTTTTTAATATGAAAATGAAGGTAACACAGAAGATTTTTATACATTTTGTTGTACATTAGAATGATATGTGGACCATACAAAAGGCATAAAGAAAAAATGTATCTTATATAGTAACAATATGTGATCTATTTTTGTTAGGATTGGAACCCAATAATCTTAATCTGCAAAATAACGGAAATAATAGACTGTGCAATATAATAAATACCTAGTATGACGATAGGTCTTCCTGATAGTCCACAATTTTCTAATTTAAGGACGTGTAGATGGTAGACTAATCGTATTGCGCGGCTCAAAATATTCATGTACTGTTCATTAAGCATTACATCCTTAGCTTCAAGCTGTTCTAAACATTGGGTCTAGACAAATAATGATATAATTAATTAAACATGGAATAATGTATGAAAAAAAATTAATCATACAATTTTACAATAATATTTGTAGGTGAAAATATTTTTTGCTATTTATCTATTACTAAATTTATGGTAATAATAAAACTATATGTATATGCAATTAGAAACTACAAAAAAATCTGGGAGTATCAACCTTTTTAATCATATGTGAACATGCTTGCCAACCACGAGCTCCAATATCTGAATTAGATGAAATATTCAAATGTTTTGCAGACTCATAATATTCTAGCATATCAAATAATATTACAGAACTCTGTAATGAAAATTTAGAATTAACAATATACAGTATGTCTTTATAAGATACTTGATAATAAAACTTAGAGAGAAAGAGAGAGATAGAGAGAAAGAGAATTTGCGAATACCTCATCATTTAAAGATGTAGCTTCTAAGTCAATTTTATTAAACTGAATTCTTTTAAGAATTTCTTCTAATGTTTCTGATTGATTCAGATCCAAATTTACTCCTTTTAAATTAAATTCATTATTACGTTCTTCAGACAAATCCCAATTCTGTTTTAAAAAATTCAAAATTAATTGTAATTATAAACAAAGACTACTTAAAGGACATAAATATATTATCATTAAATATCTTTATTTTTTAATATGATAAAGAAATAATAATTAATAATTATAAATATAGATATTGTTACACGTCTAGTGTATATCAAATAATTACATTATATAATAGAATATTTTTAAATATGAAGAAATATTTATTGATATTTAATTAATTTTTATTAGATATTATGTTACTTCGTTGTTGATAATATAACAAAGCTGTTGACACCATAAACTAGCTTTACCTCTAATTGAGCTAAAACTTTTTCCAATGGCTCAGTGTTATGCCGTTTGCAGGATTCCTTATAAGCTGTGATCAAGTCCTCACGATTCACATTTTCAGCTGTGAACAAGTATTGATATTATTTTGAAACTAAAAAAAGTATTAAATAAGAACATAAGTGTTTGACTTAAGAACACTTTTTATCATTAAACACATTAGAGAACACATAAACAAATACAATATGTAGTTGCACATATATAAAACTTAATAAGATTTTGTTATATTAAGAATCGTATTTCAAATTCAATTATATAAACTCCATCATATAATCAACTTACCATACTTATGATAATATCTATGAATAATCATATATAGATTTGTATATTTACATCATTAAAAATTATTTTTTATTAAATGGACTTAACTAATCAAATGATCACACAATCATACTTCTTATAATAATATTATGTCATCTAAACTAAATACGTAAACTATAAATATAATCTTAAGTACTACGAAAATACTTATTGCATATGATACTGCAATATATGGCAACTTTGTATAACTTGAACTCCTTCTAGATCAAATTTAAATGTACTTAACTAAGTATAATAGACATACTTTAACTCTGCATCAAACTTATAATTAGTACATGGTTCAGATTGTGAAATCCTAAACATCCTTCTCTTGGCACAGTCTATAAAAAAAGTCTGATAGCTTAGTGACAAAGCATAAATATATAAGCAAAGAAATAATTAAGAAGTATATAAAAAAAATTAATAAATATACATAATTAATAATAATAAGTAGTATCTTTTATTATGTAATATAAAAATTTTATCTTTTTAAAAAATTTAAATATTATAGTTCATTACACATAAAATATAATCTTTAATTGTAAGTAAAACTTCAATTCAACAAGCAACAATAAATATTTAATTAAACAATATTTATTAAACATTTCTTACTTTTCATTTTTTTTTTATAAGTATTAGTACAACACATGGTAACTGGCATGATATTTAAGAAAGATACATAGTTTTTAATATGTGAATTTTACAAGATACAATCACTATATTAATTCAATCTTAATTACTTCATTGTTTCAATATATATAAAATTAATTTTGTTTTCTAATACTACAATTAGTAATCATTATATATTGCATATAATTTATTTTGATATATTTAAATCATTGTTGTTTATGATCAGTTATTCTTACAACTTTTTTGTAACAATAATATATGGATGGATGGATGGATGGACAAAAAAGAAACTATTGCATTAAATATATAATTTCTAAGAATCATAATATTAAATAATAACATATAATAAAGTGATTGACGATTTAATTTTATAGTACAATATAAAATTGTAGTAATATCTGATAATTAAGTTAAAAATTGTTATTAAAGAACAGAGGAAACAAATTGTATTATAATTTCACATAAATTTGATCAGTTTTATTACATAAACCGATTGTTATCTTCAACTATATTAATTAACAAAACAAATAAGAGATAAGGCGATTGTCTCAATTTTGTATATGAAAATTGGATCGATACAATAACGTACTCATTAGGAAAAATCATTAAGAAGGCACAGAGAGAATATGATAATAATGAAACATAAAAAAAAAATTAATACTTACTCTTTAATTCAAGATAAATATCATTCTGTTAAGGAATAATAAAAAAAAAAGATTGATGTAAATAAGGGAGAATAAATGATTGTCCTCACCGTGTCTCCAAGGATTAGGCGGCTCCAAATATCCCGTAACCAAATTGATGTCATTTGTTGGGAAACTCACTCGTCGGGGAGGCCATTTCTTCTTATATGCTAAGGCGCTCCGTATTTGTCTACCATCAATCCATATGTATGGGGATTCCGGAACATTGCCTGTACCAAATCGTGGCCTTCTACCAGTGTATGTTGTCGTGGTAGTCGTTGCCGTCGTCTCCGCCGTCGTCTCCGTCGTCCTCGTTGTCGTTCCCGTAGCCGTCGTTGATAGAGGCACATTAGGTTTGTCCTCAGTGTTCAAGGTCGTAAGCGAATTCTCGCAAATACGCGTACTCGAATCCGCTCCTTCGCTCATACTTCAAAAAGTCTCTAACATATTTTTTCGATCGAAATTACACCTTTATGCACAAAACACACACCGTTAGCGACCCTTTACTCACTTACGAATATACGAGGACTTGTCAACTTACGCTACAGAAGACGAATACTAACTGCTCGCATTGAAATCGCCATCTTTGTTGCCATTTAGCAAGTCGACAACCATAGAAATTTTACTTACCCCGAGTACACGCGAACGAACTATCCATTCCGAAGTTCGCGCGCCATCGAACTATCGAACTTGTCTCTCTTCTTTACAATCACTTTAAACTGACCAATAGTATTGTTGGTGATAGAGAAACGACAAATAGTGATTGAAGGAAATTCAATCAATATTTCGACGATTCAAAGTTTACGAAAAAGAAGGAATTATATATATATATATACATATATAATATATAAATACAATATATATATATATATATATATATATATATATATATACATGTATATAACTAGAGATTATATGAATATATAATAAATGTACGTATTACTTACAATTGATGAACACACTATACTTCTAAAGAAGTCATCTCATTGATGCTTCCTTTCTATTAGAAACAGTGATTGGTTAAGTACATTGATTTATCTATACTATAGATATCGATCAAACTATACTTAAAAAAAAAATTTAGTCAATGACATCATACGAATATTCTTTACGTCACTTCAATTCTTGCATTGAAGTGTGAAGTGATTTCTAGTGACAGCGTCCATTTGAAATATGTCTATATAAGGTATAGGAAACTATACTTAATAAAATATATTAAAAATTGACTTATTTTTAAACTTATTATAGAAGTATTTTTGATAGAGTATATCCTTTGATATATGTTTTGCAAATACTTCCTTTGTTTCTATAGATATAAGTTTAAAATTTGTATAATCTTATAATTTACAGATTTCTGTGGTGCATATTGGTGTATATTGTGGTGCATATTACTTCAACATTTAATTATATATATATAAAATGGAGACTATTATACAACAAAAAGTAATTGAAGTTGCAAATACTGTTGAGAAACAATTAGATGCAGAATTAGAGAGGCTGGATAATTTAGATATTAATGATATCGAAAAATTAAGAGAAAATCGTTTGCAAGAACTTAAAAAATTACAAAAACAGAAACAAGACTGGCTTTCTTTGGTACTTATAACATTGACAAGAACTATTTTGCTTTTACCTCATTATATTAATAATATATTTCTATTTTATATATATTTTAGGGTCATGGAGAATATACAGAAATACCAGATGAAAAGGAATTCTTTGAAATTTCCAAGAAATCTCAGAATATTGTTTGCTTATTCTATAAAGATGATTCGCCAAGATGTAAAATTGTAGATCATCATTTCAAAATATTAGCTAATAAGCATTTGGAAGCAAAATTTTGTAAATTGAATGTTGAACGTTGTCCATTTCTTACTGGTAAATTAAAACATTTTTTAAAATTATAAATATTCCTGTTATTTTACATCGGGAGCAAAGTTAATAACTATATATACTTTCAGAACGTCTGCGCATAAAAATCATTCCTACAATAGCGCTTATAGTAAATGGGAAAACAAAAGACTACATTGTTGGTTTTACTCAATTGGGTAATTGTGATGATTTTTCTACTGAAACATTAGAAATTCGAATTGCTCAATCTGGTGCTATTAGTTGTAATGATGATTTTATACATTCTTCTAACAATACTAAAAAGCCATGGTTGTCTCATATAATAAAACCTAAAACTATTAAAGGGCATGAATCAGATGATTCTGATGATGATTAAACATATGATCTCTATTAATACATACATTTTTATTTACATTAATAGTTTTCACGTTTATATTTTTCCAATGCTTAATGTACGTTATAATAAAAATTGTTGAATTATTTTCAATCGAAATCTTAAATAAAAATATTTGATACATTGTGTCATCTGTATTTCATATATCTTGTGGTATAAAAAATGTATCCTCATTTACGATATATTTAATACTTTATTAATATTACTATTTGGTAATAATTATATATATATATATATATATATATATATATATATATATATATATGTATATTAATCTGTAATTAAAATTTTAATATGCCAAGTTAGTATAGCATATTATTTCTAAGATTATATAAAGAATATATATGTATGTATGTATGTATGTGTGTGTGTGTATATATATGTATATTATATATATATATATATATCTTAATTAATTATGTAGAACGATCAGAAGTTATAAATATTAGAATTTATATAAAATATTTCCTTTTTATAATGAATGTTAAAAAAAATGACTGGAATTTTTAATCAAATATAATTACTTTTATGAAATATTTTATGGCACACATTTAATAGTGTATGCAATTGTGTGTTGCACTTAATACAATAAGCACATAAGCATTCTAAGTACATACTTAAATTTAATTTAATAATTTATATATATTTTTACTTCATTATATAAATAAAGCAAGAATATAGGATAGTGCATGAAATATATTATGCACACTATGATATGCGGAGAACTACTTTGAGGAGGAAGAGAAGACAATAATTAAACAAAGTGTACAATTTTATAAAAAATAAGATTATAATGAATTTAAATAAATCTTCTTTAACCATCTATATATGAAATCATTTTTATAATAAATTTAATAAAAAATATTTTTGTTCAATCTCAAATTAATTTTACTCAAATATTTATAAGTAATTTTGATATTACAAAGTCTATGATTATATATATATATATGTGTGTGTGTGTGTCTGTGTATGTAGTATATTATATATATATATACACACACACACACAAACCACATACATATATATATATATAACAACTGCACACATAACACGAATGAAAAAAAAATTAAACCAAAAGCAATAGGGTATATTTTATAGAATAAAGACTTAACAATTACACTTATCTATATCTTATGCAATATTGATCACAATTATGATACTTATAGATATTTTGTACAGTCACACTGTTAGTAATTTATCTGTTTTATCATTATAAATATAATAGCGTTAACTTCTTAAGAAACATAAACAGCACTTAGTTTTGAAAAATTTTAATAATCTACTAATATAGACTGAGATACATCTGCTCAAGATTTCAAAGTATACATCAGATGTATGTAACATACTATTACATTAGATTTTTTTTTCAATTAATATGAATCAGTGATATACATGGACAAGAACGTCTGCTTTTTTAGCGTAAATAATTATTTATTCATGATGTACTGAAAAATTTTTATATATAATTGTATCATACAATTTGCACAATTATCATATTAATTGATTCACAAAAATCTTAAATATCACTTTGGGAACTATTAATCTTTGTAATATAACATGTTCAATATAAAAGTATCACTTTTAATGATTGGATGAATATAAATTGAAATTTAATAAAAGATGAATTTAGTATTTATATAGTGTGTTATTGTATGAATACTTGAAAATATATATATATTTTTATAATATATATATGTATACTATAAAGCTTTAAAATTTTTTGATGTTATATATCTAGTATTTTAAATTATATAGGCATACACAAGTTAATATAACAACAAAAATATGAAGAAACACGTTCCTCTATAATAATAGAATAAAAATGGATTTTCGTATATCTGAATAACGAAAATATAAACTAACAAATTCTGTAAAATATTTCATATTTTTAAATTAAATAATTATTTTTTAAACTGAGCAAGAATGCATGGTTAATATTGTATTAAACTACAGATTTGTATTACAAAAGATACATAATTGAGAGTTGCTATATATACATAGCCACTGACTGATATACATAATTTGTTTTTACTAAACTGTAAAATAATATAAAATATTTTATAATTAACTGATAAAATAACATTTCTCTATATTTATTATTTATCTACATATTTATTGTTGTATTAATTGATTGGTTCTCATTGTAATGAGATGATAGTGGATTAATTAATAAAAATACCTACATTATAATCAATTAATACAAGTGTGCTTTCCTCCAAACAAAAATACTTATTTTGTCAAAGTAAATTATAAAATTGTTTTCTACTTAATTTAACCCTAAAAATAATGATAAAAGATATTATTTAGACATAATATTACATTCATTCATATATTCACATTATTTTAACAACTTATATATTAATGTTTTCATTTATGAAAACAAATCTGACCAGCCAATTCAAATGCAGTTTACCTCACTGTATATAGTTTTATATCCGAGAGAGTCATAGTATTATATGTCTTCTACCTTTAATACGATTTACCAAATTACAGATCTTAAGAGCAGGTCCAAGCTTTAGTCCCATATACTTCATCATCATATCAGAATTCAAAAGAAGTAAAGCCTTTCCATCGATTTCCTGAAAATAATGTTAACTGGTCACTGCCAATGTTTTCTTTTTTGATATTTTTAATTTCAAGTAAAAAGAAAAAAGAAAAAAAAATTAAAGTTACATGTTTTCTAAACAAATCTGCATGCTGTCCTAATGCAGGATCTGTTAGGGCAATATAATGTATAACATCTTCTATGGTCCATTCAGCTGGTTCTGTAGAGAGTGTACGATTTGCTGTATTTTCTGACTGAGTTGTTGATGTAGCAGCTTCCAATTCTAAGAATAATTATAAATTTGGAAACTGTATTTAATTTCATATTAAATATTATTAAATAATTATTTTATGAAATGAATTCTATATCATTAACTTTAAATAATACTTGTCTCATAATAAAATTCTGATAAAATATGCTTACCAGGAACTGATTTACGTGGTTGTTTCGCTGGTGTAGGAGATGAAAGTGTTGTGTTATTTACACTTTGCACAGGTTGTTGTACTTGCTGTTGTATACTAGATGAAAGAGTTTGTTGATTTTGTGACGACCATCTTCGTTTTTCAGCACTGTTATTACTTGTTTCTTCACAATTTGTAGATTGTGGCTGTTGAGTATTTGGACATTTATTACAAGGTTCTTTTCTTCTGGACAGCATGTGTTCACAAGCACAAAGATCTTCAAGTTGCCGCCTGATATACACATAAAAATCCTCTTCTTCCATAAATAAAGGTAATCTAACAGAAGTAGGTTTACTTTCTAAAATTAAATTGATATTTTCTCCTTCGCCACGTTTCAACAAACTTAACATTTGTCTTGGACTCATTGCTGCCATGAGGAAAGCTTGGAAAATATCTCTTGTGACATTTAATATAGGACCTGTACCAAATTGTGCTGGCATAGCTTTTACTTTACGAGGATCGAAATAAGGACCACATGTACAATTGTGATTTACATAAATAGTAACTGTAACATTATAAAATGTGTTATTTAAATATTATTCTATTAAGAAAATCATCTTTAAGTTTATTCCTTTAAAATTGTATAAATACCATTATCAAGAGGATGTGGTTTAGTATTAGCTGTACTAGTATCTGGTTCTGTAGCTGGTTGCGGAGGTGGACTTGAACCAGCTGGACTTACTAAAGCAACTGCTGGTTCTCCACTAGCACCACCACCAGACACTGCCATTACTGGCAAAACATTACTAGTCCTTGACTTAAATCTGTTAGGACCTGTTGCTGTATAAAGTAAATGCTTATGTAAATATTATGAAAAGAGAGAATAGGAAACATAATAAATTTTATTAATCAATTATTATATAATAAATAAAAACATAACTTACATTTTTGTCTTGGCGGTTGTAGTGGATGTCCACTTTTAAAGCACCATCCTGCAGGAAAGATATCTCTAGAATCAAAGCGACACCAATAATCAAATGCTCCACGCCAACCATCGAAGGTTATATGAATCATATCATCTTTCACAGCACCAACAGTAGCAGTACATATAAGTTGTGGATTTTTTTTATCTATAGCTTCCAATTTATGTCCAACTTCAAACAAATTAGAACGAGGTGTCTTTGGTTCACGTTTAAATACTTTTGCTGGTGCCATTTCAGCTCCATTTAATGTTTTCAATAGAAACATTGGCCAACTGGAAGCATTCATTCGAAAGCCCAAGGGAGGTTGAAGCATACCACCTGATTTTTCACAGTGTCCAATTGGATGAATTTCATTACTGTCAACTAAACGCCAAAAGTCATTTTTATTATCTGATCCATCAAGTCGTAATCTTAATCGAGGACCAAGGACACCAACTACTGTTGCAATACAAGTTGATGTTAAATTACGAGGATCTAAAGCCTCCAATTTCATGCCCATTTTAAATTCATTTGTTGGTGGCACTTCGTGCTATGAAATATTTTAAATAATATGTATTATACACTGATAAAAATAATCTAATTTTTGTTTATATATTACAGCATACCTGTTTAAAACATTCAATAGGTGCTGCAGAACTGTTTGTTTCTTTTAAGTAAAGATCCCAATCAAAAGTTTGATATGTCTCATATTGAAACGGACCAGTTGAAGTAGATGGCGGATGAGATGCATTTGTATGATTATTTGTATGAGAATAAACTTGTGTTGCAGAAGCTACATTGTTATTATTTGATAAGTTGGATGGAATTGGAGAAGATGCAGGTGATGATTGATCTTTATTACCTGAAAGAACATAATATGTTGCACAATCTTATAATATAAATTATAAAATATTTTCTCTCAATAGTAAATATCTTAATAAACAAATCTTATGTTGTCAATATTATTCTATTTGTAAATAATATTTTAGGTAACTAACTTTTTTTCATCTCAACTTGACCTTCCTTCTTTTGATGTTTATTAAGGCAAAATGATGAACAGAAATCTTTTGTAGGACCATCTTTCTGTTCCAATTTAACCGGTGTACCTCTGATAACATTATCACATTGTACGCAAGCCCCACGTACATAGGTTTTACGAAATTCTGACAGACACGTTTCAGAACAAAATTCTTTTTTTCCATGCTGAGTGGGAAGAACATATTTTAATGGCTGTTTAGTTTCTCCACACCAAGTACAAGAATTTTTTGATTTAGGTGGTCTTCCAGGACCTATAATATTTAATAGTATTAAATATTTATAAATATAATATCTTCATTATATTAGAAAGTTAAAAGATAATTATATATATAGGTTTTTCTAATTCATTAATACTACAAAAATATTATATTACAATATATGTAATCATACATCATATAATAAATGTAAACTAATAATTAAATAAATTCTCTCTGAAGTAATGAAAGGTTATTTTTGATAGTTTAACATACCTCGCATTTTATTTGTAGTTGACGACATATTTTCACATAAAAAATTATGATCAACAGTACAGTCAGTGCACGACAATGCTAATATATCCTAGTAATTAAGGTCATCTTCATGTCCATTAACGAAATAAATTTTGGAGCACATACACCCAGATTCGATATTTCAAATTCTCTCACTTTTGTATGTAACAGAAAATACACGCTATTGTTATATATGCATATAAGATACTATTTGCTTATAAATATCAATGTTAAGAATAAGTTTATATGCACTATTCACAATCTTTTCATTCGAACCAAAATAATACTCTCCGAAATACAAGTTATTGTGCCAATCCGCCATATTGCTTTGATTTGACCGCGCAATCCATTGGCAAGATATAACATAGATTTGAAATGCTAAACATATTTCTTCAGTAAGTTCAAAAGCATTAACACTTGTAAGTTTACTGCATTAGAATAATTTAAAAAATGATTTGAACGTTTTCTTTTGCCTTAAATTCTGATATTAATTTTACAATAGATTTCCGTAATAAATGAGGCATCAATTATTAAAGATAATAGATACCAATTCAGTTCTCATCAGAAAATTTAGATGGCATTATTGTTTCATTCTATATAGAAACTTATTCATCAAACAGATGAGTCACGGTATAACCAAGTAAACTTACGTATTCGTAACATAGAATAGATAATAATGTTTTTAACGAATATATTATTAAAGAAAGCAAAAAGCAAGTAAGCATTTCTTATGAATATACTAAAAGACTATATATATTTATATAATATTTATAAATTTAATCTTTATTATTTAATATTAAAATAAATCGTCCGATATGAATTATTTCTGATATTAATGCATTTGAAATCATTTATTTTTAACTAATTTATTTTTTGTTTATTTAGATTAATCTTAGTTTTAGCAGAAAGTGTAGTAAGTGGCCATACTAAGCATATGATCAGAGAAAGAACTGCTGATAAAATAGAAGTGATAAAATTTGATCCATATAGTAAGTTATAAGTAATAATGATTTTTTTTTTTTTTTTATAGGATTACTCAATTCTAATAAATAAATTTAAACAAAATACACATTGGTCTTAATTTGCCAATTATATATATATATATATTTTTTTTGTTTAGTTCAAACGATGGCAATCTATAAAGAAAAGAAAAAAATACGAGGTATAAGTTAATAAACGAAATATAGAATATTAATATATCTAATCATAATAAATATATAAAATGTAAAATATGTCATGCATTTTATTATATTAATACTAATATGAAATTAAAATATTATATGATATTTGAAAGCAAATTATGAATATTTATTACATTCTCCTTTTTGTATTCTTTTTTTTTTCTTAAGATCAATATAACCAAAAATTAAAACAAAAAGTCTTAGTTGAAATATTAAATACTATTGTAATTTCCCCCTATTTATTAGTTAAATATCTCTAATAATATTTTGTAATGTAGTTGTAAATATTACGTGCTAATAATTCGTTAACGTAATAAATGATTGGTTGGAACGATAGGTAATTTTAAAACAAATAAAATTGTTGCTTAATTATAAGTTGAATTAAATGAATAAAGAGAAAAGAAAATATAATAAAAAAATATATAATATTACACACAAATAAATTGCCATTAAATTATCATTGAATTCGATTAAATATAATTATAATTGATAAGTTTTCAAACGACATCTATGGCGAATTTCAGAACACATTTTGGATTGGAATTATAAATTCGTTTTATGAAAGCGACAATCGAAGACTAAGAAAACGAATCCGAAAAGAAAGTTTTGTGAGATATTTGAAAAAAGGAATTGTCATTTTCGAAGAAAATAATTTTAATATATTAAAAAACATGTCTTTGACGAAGGTTAGTTGTATTGCTCAAAATAATAATGAAATATTTATTAAAAATGAATTGTCTTACAACAGATTGAGTTTGCAGTCAACATGACTTGTCAAAAATGTGTTAATACTGTTCGAGAAAGTTTATTAGATTTGAACGGTATTGAGAATTTAGACGTCTCGTTAGAACGTGGTACAGTTGTTGTTGAAACTAATCTTCCATTTACTTTGATACAAGAAAAGATAGAAAAATCTGGGAAGAAAGCTGTTCTCAAAGGATATGGAGGTAAACAAATAATATATCTATATAAACGTAATCAAAGCCCAAAACAATAACAAATAATTAAATTAATTAATTTCTTTCCTTTTATAAAATATTTTTAATATTACAAATTTTGTGATTATACTTTGCGATATCATTAAAAATAATTTTGTAGAAAACAGTTATAGTGCCGTTTCAATGTTAGGAGGTAACTCAGGATATAGTGTAAGCAATAATATAAAAGGTGTTATAAGATTTGTACAAACCGTAGAAGGATGTATAATAGATGGAACAGTTGATGGACTTGAACCTGGACAACATGGAATACATGTACATGAATGTGGAGATATCTCTAAAGGATGTGAAAGGTACTATAGAGTACTGTACTTTACAAATATTAAATGATTTCTAAATATATATTTTTTATATAATTTTCTGTCATTTTATTTGTCAATAGTGTAGGAGAGCATTTTAATCCATATAATACCATACATGGTGGACCTGAAGATGATATATCTAAAAAGGTAAAATTATTAAGAAATAATATGTATATTCAAAAATTATCTATTTTGTACTTTATAGTATCTTTTATTTTAAATTAATTTTAAATATAAAATTTTTCTTTCTTTATAACAGCACATTGGTGACCTTGGGAATATAGAGGCAGATAATAATGGAAGAGCCTTATTTAGAAAAGTCAATCAATTCCTTACAGTGTCTGATATTATTGGAAGGTCGCTTGTTATTACTGACAAACCAGATGATCTTGGCAAAGGCAATGATCATCAATCAAAAATAGATGGAAATAGTGGAAAAAGGCAAGAGATATGATATGGCAATTATCTTATCTTTTAACTTATCTTTATCTTCTTTTTTCTTTTAGGTTGGCATGTGGAATTATTGCTCGTTCATCTAGTTTGTTCCAAAATACGAAAAAGATATGTGCATGTGATGGTCTAACTATCTGGGACGAAAGAGAAGGTTCACGTTCAAATCAAAAAGAGTTAACAAAATACACTGAAACAAGTAAGAAAATATGTATAGTATGTTAAAATGAATCATCAATATGATGAATCAATAATAGATAAAGAAATAGAAGCCATATAAAAATTTAGTTGCTAGTAAAATGGATTAGAATTATGTACACAACTAAATAAGCTTGGTCTGTTTTTAATAATTGATAATAAAATATTTGAATTAAATAATTGCTGTGTATTTTTCAGAAAATCTCTAAATACATTTGTGGATCATTCCAATTATTGAAAATGAATTATACATTCCATTTGATATATTGATATCACAAAGTTTTACACGTAAATACTTTTTAAATAATATGGATTTTTTCATTCGAAATAACAATAAAGGAAAATTAGCAGTATTTTGCAATTTCAACTGTATTTAAAGAAAGAACATTTAGCATTAAATTTCGTGTTATGACGTCATTTGGCACGAAATATAGAAGACTTTAAAGAAGAGTGAAACAAAACAAAAACAAAGATATAAAGGCATAAAGTGGGACTTAGTTTAAAAAGGATCCGAAAGAGCACTTAAAAAAACAAGTAAGTCACACATTATTTGCTGTTGGTAACATTGCGAAAATGCCTGTTTTTCTAAACAAAGACAGCACATAAAAATCTATGAAGTAGAATACAATTAAGTATTTCTCATAGAAGTGTTGTGGCCGGTAATTCTATATTAAATACGTCATTAAATCATAGTGATAGTTTTTACTAGATGAAAACATACGCCCATAGTAATCTAAAGAGAGATCGATTTTACAATTTATTTACACTATTTCATGATTCGGTAAATACATTTAATGTAAATTATTTAAAGACAAAACAATTCGAAATGGGTATACAAGGTTTGTCAACTTATATTAAAAATCATTCTGAACAATTTCTTGAATCTTTTTATTTGCATAATACATACTTGATTATTGATGGTAGCAATATTGCATCTCAATTATACATTGACTGTACAAAATGTACTTCTGCATTTGGAGGTGATTATGATATATATGCTGAATATATAAGACATTTTTTTCGGGAACTACAAAAATGCAATGTAATACCATTAGTTCTGATGGATGGTGGCTATGAAATTAGAAAACTAGAGACATTAAGGACACGTTTACATGACAGAAAGAAAATAGCTGAATCTTTTACTATGTCAGATCAAAATGTATCATATCAAAATAAAAAAGTACTCTTTCCTATTTTTATGATGTCTGTCTTTAAGAGTATTCTGAAAGAAATGAACATTAGACATATTCAATGTTTATTTGAAGCTGATAATGATATAGCTAGTGTAGCTAAACTTTTAAACTGTCCTGTACTTAGTGCTGATTCTGATTTTTACATTTATGGAGTATTGTACATACCATTTGGCACATTGAAAAATAATATAAGAGAATGGAGAAAATATGTAAAGCCCTGTAAACTTTATAAAGTTGAAAATTTATTAAATACTTTTAGTGGATTGACTGAATCACTATTACCCTTAGTTGCTACTTTATTAGGAAATGATTATATAGAACATCATGAATTCAAACATTTTTATGAGACTGTGAAATTGCCAAAAATAGGACAGATTAATAGTAATCTACAGCAATGTCGCATAGAGGGTACTTTAAACTGGTTGAGTAAATATACATTAGACGAAGCAATATGTCTAATAATGAGAAGAGTACCACATGAAAATAAGAAACGTACACTTAGAGCAATTGAGATGATCATAAATGAATATAGCAGTATATCAGTAAACGTTTTAGTCCCATTGGGGTTTTCCAAAGAAGATATTGATAAAATTATTTCACAAAATAAAGAAAATAATTGCAAATTTCATACAGATATAAGTGATTTAATAAAAGGACTATCAAAAGAATATCAAGATATGAATGAATGTGATTTGGAAACTATAAATGATCCTTTTATTAATAATTTACCCTCATGGTTTATTAAGGAATTTGTTGAAGCATCGTTAGAAAAATATTTTATAAATATATTAATGTACGAATCACATACATGTCCTATTCAAATTGAAGATTATCGTCAACCTTCAAGTATATTTATCAGTGAAAAGATTGTTAATGTTATATTTACATTACTTAAATCAGAATTTGAACAAACAAGTAAACATCCACAATATATAACTAGAGGAGAAAATAATCAATTAACTTCTTTTCCAATAAAATATATTAATAATATTGGTTCTTGTGAAATTCCATCCTTGCACAATCTCAGAAAAACCCCAATGAATATAAGAAAAGAAATTTATGATAATACCTTAAATATACAACATGTTCTTATAGTTAAATTTCCTGAAAATTGGAGATTGTATATCGCATCAGCAAAATATTGGGTAGATAATTTACCAGAATTAAAATCAGATGCTCATATATATGCATTGCTCTTTTCAATGCTGCATCATATTATTGATTTAAAAATTGGTTATTGTAGATCTATGCATACATTCAAAAATAAATACAAACAAAAACTGGAAACAATTGAATGTTTAAAACAAAAACAAAACAGCAAATATTCTGCATTAGATTATTCTACAGAAAAAAGTATTATGGAATCTTTTAATGAAATTATGGAATTTGATTGTCTGATGTTAGCACCATTCTTTATATCTAATAGTGACATGAATGTCGAAATTCAACAAAATCCAGGAAGTTACGAACCAGCAGTTGTTCATATATTTGCACAATTTCAAAGTTGTTTAAAATATAGTATAGATCTAAATGTATTACTGGGTTGTCCATATCAACTTACGAAAGTCTCCGATATGTTTAATGGGACCTTATTGTATAACCTATATAATAATTTTAAAAAACGTAAGAAAATAGAAAATTATATATATTCTATACTTCAGTATTCTCCAAATTTTCTTCGACTATTCCATGCAATTTTAGTAGAAGCAAAGTTGATGTTTAAATTACGTGTATAACATTTTTAGTTTTATGAAGAAAAAGAAAATTTATTTTTGATATGTATGATATAATGTATAACAAAATATTAATTCATAATTCTATTATTGTTATAATTATTAATATTTTATGTATATGATTAATTTTGTAAGTTCATTAAAACAAAGATAGTATAAAGTGAAATTAAAAAGAATCCGAAAAAGCATTTTAGAAAACAAATAAACTATGAGTTATTTAATCTTATTTTTTATGTCAATAACAGCTTCGATTTCTTTTTTCTCCGTCAGATTCGTTCCATTCCAAAATGGCTCCGACTGAGTTACGCATTATTTACTGTTGGCAACAATGCAAAAATGATGTGCTAAACATAGCTTGCACTTAAAAATCTATAAAGTGGGATACAATTAAGTATTTCTCATCGAAGTGTTGTGGCCAGTAATTCTATATTAAAAACATTCTTAAGTCACAGTGATAGTTTTCGCTAAATGAAAACATTCACCCGCAGGAATCTAAGGAAAGATCGATTTTACAATTTGTTTACACTTTTTAATGATTCGGAAAATACATTTAATGTCAATTATTAAAAGTCGGAATAATTCGAAATGGGTATACCAGGTTTGACAAGTTTTGTTCAACATCGTTCTGAACAATTTCTTCAATCATTTTATTTGCATGATACGTACCTGGTTATTGATGGCAGTAATATTGCATGTAAATTATTTGTTGACTGTACGACATGTAATTCTGCATTTGGAGGTGATTATGATAAATATGCTGAATATGTGAGACATTTTTTTTGGGAATTACAAAAATGCAATGTAAAACCATTAGTTTTGATAGATGGTGGCTATGAAAATAGAAAATCAAAGACTATAATGCAACGTTCACGTGACAGAAATCAAGCAGCTGAATCTTTTACTTTGTCAAACCAAAATAATTCACAATGCTTTCCTATTTTGATGTTCTATGTCTTCAAAAATATTCTGAAAGAAATGAACATTAGACATATTCAGTGTTTATTCGAAGCTGATAATGCTATAGCTAGTGTAGCTAAACTTTTAAACTGTCCTGTACTTAGTGCTGATTCTGATTTTTACATTTATGGAGCATTGTACATACCATTTCACACATTGGAAAATTATAAAAGAAAATGGAGAAAATATGTAAAGCCCTGTAAACTTTATAAAGTTGAAAATTTATTAAATACTTTTAGTGGATTGACTGAATCACTATTACCCTTAGTTGCTACTTTATTAGGGAATGATTATATACAACACCATGAATTCAAACATTTTTATGAGACTGTGAAATTGCCAAAAATAAGACGGATTAATTGTAATCTACAGCAATGTCGCATAGAGGGTATTTTAAACTGGTTGAGTAAACACACATTAGACGAAGCAATATGTCTAATAATGAGAAGAGTACCACATGAAAATAAGAAACGTACACTTAGAGCAATTGAGATGATCATAAATGAATATAGCAGTATATCAGTAAACGTTTTAGTCCCATTGGGGTTTTCCAAAGAAGATATTGATAAAATTATTTCACAAAATAAAGAAAATAATTGCAAATTTCATACAGATATAAGTGATTTAATAAAAGGACTATCAAAAGAATATCAAGATATGAATGAATGTGATTTGGAAACTATAAATGATCCTTTTATTAATAGTTTACCCTCATGGTTTATTAATGAATTTTTTGAAGCTAAGTTAGCAAATTATTTTATAAATATATTAATGCACAAATTATATATATATCATGTACAAATAGAAGATTATCGTCAGCCTTCAAGTATATTTATCAGTGAAAAGATTATTAATGTTATATTTACATTACTTAAATCAGAATTTGAACAAACAAGTAAACATCCACAATATATAACTAGAGGAGAAAATAATCAATTAACTTTTTTTCCAATAAAATATATTAATAATATTGGTTCTTGTGAAATTCCATCCTTGCACAATCTCAGAAAAACCCCAATGAATATAAGAAAAGAAATTTATGATAATACCTTAAATATACAACATGTTCTTATAGTTAAATTTCCTGAAAATTGGAGATTGTATATCGCATCAGCAAAATATTGGGTAGATAATTTACCAGAATTAAAATCAGATGCTCATATATATGCATTGCTCTTTTCAATGCTGCATCATATTATTGATTTAAAAATTGGTTATTGTAGATCTATGCATACATTCAAAAATAAATACAAACAAAAACTGGAAACAATAGAATGTTTAAAACAAAAACAAAACAGCAAATATTCTACATCAGATTATTCTACAGAAAAAAGTATTATGGAATCTTTTAATGAAATTATGGAATTTGATTGTCTGATGTTAGCACCATTCTTTATATCTAATAGTGACATGAATCTTAAACTTCAACAAAATCCAAAAAGTTACAAACGAGCAGTTGTTCATATATTTGCACAATTTCAAAGTTGTTTAAAATATAGTATAGATCTAAATGTATTACTGGGTTGTCCATATCAACTTACGAAAGTCTCCGATATGTTTAATGGGACCTTATTGTATAACCTATATAATAATTTTAAAAAACGTAAGAAAATAGAAGATTATATATACTGTATACTTCAGTGTTCTCCAAATTTTCTTAGACTATTCCATGCAATTTTAGTAGAAGCAAAGTTGATGTTTAAATTACGTGTTTAAACATGTTTAAAGTTTTATGAAGAAAAAAAAAAACAAAATTTTTATTTGATACATATATTATAATTTATAACAAAATATTAATTCATAGTTCTACTATTATTATAATTAATAATATTTTATGTATACAAATATTGTGTATATTTTGTATAAACAAACATATTTTATGTATATTAATAATTTTATAAATTTATGATAATAAAAAATTGAATAAGTATCAAAATTTTATGGATTTCTTTAACTTATTATTTTCTATTGCGTTCTTTTAGTTTGGATCATACAGAATAATTATATACATATATATATATATATATATCCATGATAATAGTACATAAAGTTAAATTATATAAAATTATAATAGAGAGATCAAAAATGATGTAATTTTGTATATATATGTTTTGTAAATATTTATAATAAATTAATATATAATTGAATGTATAATCTCCAATGTACACGTTACTGTATACATACTCCAAAAACAAAGTTCTTGTAAGTTGTATATTGTTAGGCACAATTGTCATTCTATTTGCTCTAAATAATATTAATTTGTGTATTAATAAAATATAAATTTACTGTCACAATTACGATTGATATGATTTTTTTTAATAATTAATGTTCCAAATTATTTATTTAGTATTTTAAAATATTAAAATAAAATATTTTCAAAAAGAAATAAAAGAAAAATTCTCTTACATTGTGACAAAGATCCCAAAATGCAGTGAATGCCGTCTCGATTGCGTTAGCATCTTGTAGCAATGTCGGAATACAAAATTGGTCATGTCCACATTTCGCTATTAATCCAACGCGTACGGCATATTTCAACTTTGGAATAATTTCTATTGTAAGTGCTTTATTATCTACTGGATAATGTTTTATTAAATAATCTATTATTATTTCAGTGTTAACAAAAAGTTTTCTCATTTGTAGAACTTCTACGGCTTCGCGTATCATCTGTGGTGTTACCGGTATCAACTTTTGACTTGTTTTAAAATGATCTAGAAAAAATTAATATTTTTTGTTTATATAATATACATATAATATAAAACCCATATATATTCTCATGTGCAATTAAATTTAACCTTGTGTTTTAAACATCGTTAATGAATTTTCTTTTAATTATATTGAAAATTTTTGTTATCAACAACCTATGAATTTGACAATCCGACACATACTAACACAAATGACATTTATTTTATATATATATTAGAATCGCACGCGCGCGCGTGTGCATAATATAATTATGATAAAAGCCAATATTTGTAAAGGAAAATAAACTATTATCTATTTATATATAATAGTTATTTATTTATACTTATAAGATTTATAAATCTCAAATGAATTTGTTTATTTGCATAATAAAGTGATCATATACAACAATAATTCTCTTGTACAGATGCAAGACAAAATTGAGGAAATACAATATTGAAAACAATAATTCTTGTATGTATATATTAAAACTACTCACAATATTTATAGTTATATAATATTTATAGTACTATTATTAATGCATACAATACAAGCATAAATAATCCAGTAACAATAGATAATTTTACGTTATAATTATGATATTCATATTTCCATTTTAATAATAAATCATAATTGAAATTGAAAATAAAAATGTAAATAAATATTTCAGGTACATACACAATATTAATTTTTTTTTTTAGTAAAGAGTCAAAATATATTTATTCGTATCATAGTTAAATGATATTTGAACCATTTAAAAAGCGTATTTCATAGGAATGGGTTAGATTAATTTTTTTAATTTAAAAACTATTGCACATGTCCCTTTTTGTTCCATTCATGTACCTTAATTGAACTATAACTATTAAAATTTAATAAAGGTGTCTCTATTAAAAAGAATCTATAGATACAAAAAAATTTTTAAATATTACGGATATTATACGACTATATATATCTTTGTTGAACTTTAATTAAATAAAACATTCAATAACATATATTAAGTTTAAAATAGTACATGTTTTCTTAACAAAAAAACGTATAATGTGAATATGTTTGTGCAAATAAAAGAATGCAACATAAACTTTGAGATAAATACCATATGAAAATTATTTCAGGTTTATTAGCAGTATTATTAATCACTGTAATTTTGAATGAGTAGTGATTCAAGTCAAAAATATATAAGGAACATTTTATTATAGAAACTATATTATAGAAAAGGGATTATTTCCTTCAATAAACTATTCTTGTCAAATGTTATATTTTTATACTTGGATTATTAAATATTGAATTTTGGTATAAGATAAAAAATAGTATTAATAAAATATAGTATTAATAAAATATGCTTATCATATAATCCAAGTGTCATATATATGGAAATATTATGCTAACATTGATACTGATATATTAGGACCAGCTTAAAAATTTCTATAGTAATGCTTTTGTTGAAATATCTTTGAAACCTTCTTTAATCAGGAATCATGTTGACTATATTTTTACGGCTTTTATGTTAAATAACAAACACCAAGTAGATTATTAGGCACTGTACTATAAATTATAAAATTGATCAAGATTCATTTTTTCATTTTATCAGTCGCAAATAAATTGTAAGAAAACTCTGTGGACAATTTACAAAATGCGATGTTCGTAAAAACATGTGCACAGATATGAATTTTGTTATAAAAAATATTTTGCTCAAAACATACTTTGTAAATATTGCAAATCAATTGAAGTCAACTTATTGAAATCAATTTATTGAAATGCGAAGATAATTTTTATGTGCATCTTATTTATGTACAAGTTTAAACATGCAATTACTCTTAAAACACTGTTAAATTCATTGATATGAAGTTCTACAATGTAAAGGATGGATATATAATATTAAGATACTTCAATAAAGCCAATGAATCAAATTAGATAGTAGTACAATTTACAATTAACTTTTATAATTTCTATAGTTCTATATAATATATAGACATCAAGCATGTAATCTACAAATATCTTAGAACTGTCCTACAATAATTTTGTTATTATGTATGCATTTTATTATAGAGTAGTTGCAGTAAAAACTATAGTAACTCAACATATTTTTATAACATCTTATATAATATTGCAATATAGCCATTATATACAAGATATTAAGCTCATCTTGATTGGTATTCCAACAATTTAGGCATAAATTATACACCTTTGATGCTATAAGAAAATAATTTTAGATAAATATTGTACACACTTTTTTTTAACTCACAATTTCATGTAGTTAATGTTATAAAATATTACTGTTGCTGCATTATCACGATCAATTAAGAATATATATATATATATATATATATATATATATATATATATTCTGAAAAATAAAAAGCTGATTCTTTTATTTTACTATATGTAAATAGTTATGTAATATATAGGACACTGTAATAAATTATTTCAACTTGTATTAGGTCCTGTATTCCATACTTTCATGAAGTACTGCACAAGGAAGACAACTACAATAACAAGAATAGTATCCATAAAACTTTTTAGTACATTTATATGATGTTGTTGTTCTATTTGTGCTCTTTGCCTTACAGCAAGTTGTTCAATTAAGTGTTGAATACGATTAAGTTTTTCACCATATTCTGATAATTGATTATCTATATCTTTTGTAATATCCAATAATCTGTAAATTTATTATTGTATAATAGTATAATAAAATCTTAAATCCTACATAATAATAATTATTTTCATAGGTAATAATTTATAAGGTAATTAGTTAGGTATTATTTTATAAGGTAATATTTGTTTTACCTTGTCATTGCTCGTCTTCTTTTGCCGACTGATTGACTAGAGTCTGAATGTAACTCAGCAGATGAACTACCTGAATCATGTGCAGTTTCTGTAAGAGGTAAATTATTTGACAATTGCCGTTTTGAAGATTTTAATACAGATAGCGATGAACGAGACTCAGCTTGAAGTAATGGCATCTATAAAACAAGATTTACTTCTGTATTGAATTTTATTTATACCTATTATATATATATTATATATTGTAGCTGTCTTTATTAATTGCTTATATTTATATTAATGATATTTTTGATGGTCATTGGAAAATGGTAATGGAAGAGTAATCTATTTATGAACATTAACTAAATTAACTTAAAATGATGTGTGTGTGTGTGTGTGTGTGTGTGTTTTTAGGATATATTATTTCATAGTAAGTGCCCAATATAATATTTGATCAGGCTGATTGTACTAAAGAAATTGTCCTATCATAAAAATCAATAAATTGGTAACTTGCATTACCATTTGGTAAACAAAGAAGGTAACAAAGGATATTAATAATACCATACATACTATAAATTGTATTTAACATATCGATACCTGCGTTTGAGGATCTGTAGAAACAATACTACCAGTACGCATTATCGGTGTTTTATGTCTTGTTTTTGTGCGTATGATATAATCATGCTCATATTGTATTACATCATTTCTAGGATCCCATGGCCGAGCATCTGCATGTCTATAAACCCAATTACCTGTTATAATATCCTGTTGACAAAAAATATATATTTTGTTGAGAATACTTTATGAACGGATTATTAATTATTTTAATTTTTTATGTAAGAATATATAAATATGACCATTTACCTGTACAAAATACTTAGGAACCCATTCTTGACCAGCACTTTTACGTTCTTTCGCTCGTTCTCTTTGAGCTTCCTCTAGTTGCGTTTTTGCTTCGGTAGCAGCAAATTGATCATCTCGATTGATTGCTTGTGTAACAGCAAGCCATAATTTTTCACTTTCCCATGGACCTTGATATTCAAGAGGCACAGTATATTTCTTCAATCTTCTTTTACGTACCTCTGAAGTTGGATTAAAAAATACACTTTCTTGCTGTAAGATAAGATACCCTTTAATATTAACAAAATTGGCTGTATTTACTTTTCTAATAATAATAAATTTAGAACTTACTCCAGTTCGTTTATCAGTAATCATAATTTGCCCATCCCAATACCCTGAAATAGTAGCAAGGGTTTCTTTTCCTAAACGTATTCTTCCTACTACTTGATTCATTTGTTCTGCTCCTCCAAGAAATGGCTAATGATACAATACAATGAAATTTATTCGATGCGTATAAAAATATTTATAATAATTGTATTTGAATAAAATATTGAATTATGATATATAATATTAAAGTACTAGAGATATAATTTCTCTCCATGTTAAAAGCTCATGCACACACACACACACACACACACACATATATATATAGTTATAAATTTCACCTTAAGTTTAAATTCTAATTCAGTATGGTAACGAGTTTTCTCACACTCAATATCTATTTTTCCACCAAGTTCCATAGATAATGTTCCCACAAGAATACCCTTGCAATGTGCATAAGGAATTGTCATTGTATAATCTTCACCTCTGGGTAACATTGTTAATATTGCAACACCATCTAAAATTGCTGATGTTGAATTACCTGAAATATTATAAAGTATATGATATTAATAATAATTATCTTTTTTTTTTTTTTTAATTTTAAACTTTCTTTTGAAAAAATAATTACCATAAAATTTAGATTTGGCAATAATTGTAGCACTGATCGTATATCCATCTTGACGATTTGTTACATAAAATCCTGATATAGGCGGATGATGAGACAACTACAAAAAAATTTTAATGAATTGTATATAAATATTGGACTTACGTTACGTTGAATCAGCAATATATTGCACTGCTTAAAACAATAATAGACTGCACTAATAGAATCGTGAACAGTTACAAAAACTAATGTTTATTACTTGTTCTGCTAAGTAGAATGTTCTTGAACCATTAGGATGTTGCCAATAACAACGAAATGTTTCACCTAAAAGTGGATTATATGGTTTCTTCAGGCCTTGAGGTTTTTTATAAAAACCAGATAAATACCATTTTACAACTGCTTTCATACGTGTAAATGCATCATCTTCTATTACTGCTCTATAAAAATAAATGTATATTATGTGACAAATATAATAAATGATAATATTTAGTTGTTCTCTTTTTCTTTTTTATTTTATTTTTTTGTTTTTTTTTTTCTTTTTTATGTTATGCTTACTCCGATAAAAGATCAGCGTGATAATAAGAGTCAGCTAATTTCTCTAAGAAAGATCGAGGTTCTAATATAAAAGTAGGTAATACTACTTTAGATAGATCCATTCCAGGTCGTGCTTGTTTCATTAAAAACCATATTAATGATTTTTGTTCTTCCTGCAATACTGTTACTACTTCTCCAGCCTGAGATAATTTAAGTAAAAGTGAGATAAATCGATTATTTTAATGCTAAAGTATCAAAAATAGATACTTAAACACTTACTGATCCAAGAACTTCACTTTCGTTAGATACATATGGAGTTTCATTAATTGTGTCCACCATTGGATCTTCTTTTGCAGAACCCTCAGATTCACTATCCGAAGCACTGATTTCGGCATCGGCTGCGACTCCATTTTCTGGTTGGCTGATATCATCCAGGTCTGTATGTGAGGCGTATACAGGTTCTAGCGTTACTACCTCATGGGTCTTGTATTCTAGGACATGTACAGAAGGAACAGTCATGCGACGAGCAGAGGAAATTGATGGAGCAGGTGCAGAAGCAGAAGATGAGAAACCAGACATGCTAGGATGAGTACCCCCACCATCTGGTTCATCGATAGAAACTGAAGACACAATAATCTCTGGATCTGTAGTAGGTGTAGGAGATTTATCGCGAAACTGTTTTTCCCAGTATGCAACTGCATGGTAAAGTTGTTGAAACATTGGAGTTGGTGAAGGACAAACACTTTTAGGATGACACGCTATAGCAGGTGAGATTGGCTGTGGACATGACAATAAGCGCCTTTGAGGTGTTGTGGGTGATTTAGGTGCATATTGGCTTAAAGATACTACTGGATTACAAAGCAAGTGTTTTCAATTTGTTTTAAGGTAATGAAAAATAGGAAAGGATAATAATTTAACCGTATTAGTAAAGTTGAAATCCGATCATTAAAAGCTTGTTATTATTAAATTAAGCTTGTAATTTGTATCTTATAGTTATAATTTTGAGTACAAATAGAAAAATCAATGTTTTATCAATGAAATATAATTTAATTCATAATATAATAATATTTTGATTTATGTTGCATATTTCACAATTTTTAACATTTTTGCATTTATATTTCGTTTAGTAATATCCAGTGAAATGTTATACGAATTAAATAAATAAAATGAATAATATTCGTGACATTAAAAATTAAAAATAATTTATCTAAATAGAATATTCTGTAAAAATTATTTATAAAAGAATAAATAATTATTTATAGCAATTATTAAAAGCATTTTATTTAACTTCTCAGAGGGTATCTTTTATTATTATTTGCGTGTATTATTATATAAAATATTCAAAACGTAAATTTTTTTTTATTTATACACAAAATACGCTTATCATTCACAATAATTCACTTTTTATAATCACGATAGATATATAAACATGCATAGAAATAATACAACATAATAAATAATAACAACACTTACCATGTTCATCAAAATGTTTTTCATAATCTGCTTCGCTCCATTGAGTTTCATGAGTAGTTGTTGCATCATGATGTAAAGAACGCGGCAATGCACTAGTTGAACGTACAATTAGTGAAGAGCATCTTAAAGAAAGTTCAAGTGCATCCAACCAGCATTTACCAGCAGCTTGTGATGGTGCTCTGAAGATTAAGTAAGAAGTTGGTAAAGGTTGTACCACAGCTCCTAAAAAAAGAAAAAGAATAATTTCAGTCTTCATTATCAATATTATATCGGAAGTAAAATTAATTTAAAAGTAACAATATACTCATTTACCAATTGCTTCATTTTCTGGTCCTCGAGGAGCCCAAATAGATTGTTCTAAAGGATGAAAAAGTTTAAAACAGAATCCATCCTTTTTACTAGGTCTCTCTATCACTTGACATGTATTCAGCAAAACAGTTCCCACCCAATGATTACTCTGCAATATTTATATTTTTATAATACCATGTGATTTTGCAATGTTCTTAATTTACATTTCAACATTTATACCTATAAAGATACAAAATGAAAAGAAATAGTATTTACTTTTATTTTTGGACTTTTATATAGTAATAACAAGCCAGGTTTAAGAATACACCATAATTTTGTCCAGCTTTTCAACGTTCCTCTAACTTTAAGCCAATCACTCATTACAATAACAGTTGGATCTTTAAATGAACTAAGAAGTTCATTTGCAACTCGCTTCTTTTCCATTCGATAATTTTTTCTCTGTGCTTTATAAGATTCTTTCCGTGTCAATTTGCAGGAATCCATTGACTAAAAGCAATATACATAAATGAAATTAACATAATTGTTTATTCATTATTGTAATAAATATCTCAAACATAAAAATTAATATATACCTTATCTGATGTATTATCTGTTTTTTGACTGCTCTCTCCTGTCATAGATAAACCTAAAACAGATTACATATCATATATCATAATCTACTCTGATTTTAATTTCAATAATTTTGTTAAAAAAAAATTAACTAGTAATTCGCACAATATAATCTAATGATTCCACAGTATAAGTATTAGTACTAATTTTTAAAAGTTTACTTAAATGAGGTATGTATCAATTATTTTCATTAATATATTAACACAATGCTTGAGTGTAATAAAAAAGAGGCGAATATTTTCATATTATATAAAAATCTACACTTTCCATTGATATAAATGTATATCTCACACACGCGCGCGCACACACGCATATATATATATATATATATATATATATATATATATATATATATATATATATATATAAATTTATAGTCTCTATATACACAAAATAAGAAAGTTTTAATTGATAAACAAAGTAGTTGTGATGAAATCACTTATAGACACACTTTTTACATCAAATTGATTACATATGATTTAAGGTACATTGATTACATTTTTGTTATTTAACTTAATGTAATATATAATATATAAATAATATTCATAGAGTGCAAAACACCTTTTTGTACACCTTGTAATATTTAGTATGATAGAAGACATTAACACATGAGAGTAAAAACATTAATATTGCAGTAAAAAGATGATTGAATTTCATAATTTGATTCATATTTCAAATTTATTACAAAAATTACTGTATACATTCTTTTACTGTAATAATTATGTTGTTGATATTCTATAAGAATGTCTTCTTAATAATTTACATAGCTTTATATAATATTGATTATTTATATTTTTTATATGAATATATAATTCTAAAATCTTACACACACTCACACATTATATGTTATTTTAAGATATTTTCAAATGTAACATTTCAATTATAAGACACATTTATTACTATAAAAATAATATTGTACATCGCATATACTTAAAGTAATATTATGTTCATGAAATAAGAATTTAATATAAAATATTAATTATTTTTAATAGTCTATTAGTTGCCTATTAATTGCTTAAATAGATAGAAGAAAAAAATATTTTGTAATAAGCATTAAAAATCTAGCATTTCAATACATGCTTGATATTTGTAACTTATATTTTTAATCAAGCAAAAAAAAGTGTGAACAGAAACAAACATGTAAATATTTCTTTAAGTATAGCAATGCATTTTTCATACATAAATATAAGTAAATATAACAAACACCCACACACACACGCACGCACGCACGCACACACACACACACGCACGCGCGCGCACACACACACAATAAAAAATATACATATTTATATATGTAAGCACATATCTTGATTAATTAAAATGTTACATATGACACATGCTTATTATATATAAGCCATATGTTAACTAAAATATCTAATTAACCGTACTAAAAGAACTAAATAAGTTAATATTAAATAAGAGATTAAAAAGCATTTTATAAATGCTGAATTATTGAAAAGTATGATATTTTAATATCTACAAAATATCTGTATAGTTATACCTGGAGATACAGGAACTGGGCCAGTTGTAATAGTTACACTTGTTGTAAGTGATTCAGTTGATGGAAGTTTTGTTAAGGGCATTGGTTGTACTTGGACACTGCTTGGTCGAAGTTGTTGATCCACTGGTTCTATATATTTAGGTTCTTTCATTTATAATCAATATGCATTAGTACTTTTATACCATTTTACAAATACAAATTTTATGTTATAAATATAAGTTATTAATGTATGTAAATTTTACAAAACTTTATAATTGATTTGATAAAAATGGTATAGTTTACTTTCAATCTTTTAAAACTATATAAATATAGTTATGTTAGTGTTCTATAAATACAAAACTAATACTAATTACATTACTTATTTCATCCATAAGCAATAATTGTAACAACATATAGTTATTTATAATACACTTTTTAAGTCTAACATTAATAAATATTATACATTTTGACAAGCTATCAAATATCGAAATGCACATGCATAAAATACCATGCAAATCATTTTAAAAGCCAAATACACAGCATTTATATTTCTGATTTAAAAAGACAACTGCCATTCTCATATAAGGAAGATGAAATAGTTAAAAATATGCAAGATAGAATAAAAGTCTATAAAAATGTAACAATACTTTCTATAATTACAATTTTATATAATATAATAGATTACAATCAATGTATATAAATCATATACATACAAATAACAATATACATGTAATTCTTACTTTACGAATGTCTACTTTACAAAAGCGGGATAGTAATGAATTAATTCGTAAAGATAGAAACTACACTTATAATGTTCAAAGTGAAATAAAATATCTTGTGTTAAATTTTTAATTGTTTCATGGTTACATAAAACTTAAATTACAATAATAATTAATATTTGAGCAACTAGTATGTATTATAAGAATTATATATAATACAAAATAGTATAGTGTTTTTCTTGATCAGCAAAAATACAGTATTAATATTTAGTTCTATATTATCAGATATGAATAATTTTGATAATATTTGAGCTAATATGATGGTAATAATATGATATTTAGTAAATATTTTTATAGTGATGTAATTATATTAAAATATTATTTATTTAGAACATTTCTTATTAATTTCGATCTTGCAATGTTCTGATTAACTACAGTAAATATTTCATTTGTACTCATGAAGAAACCTACTTAGACAGACATTTGTAATGTCAAGGGTATATTACAACAAAAGTTTTGCCAATAACTACTACTATGTCCACTCTATAATCCTAACATTGATAGTATGTCCTTGTAATAAATAATTGATAGACATTTTTAATGTGGTAGAACATAAAAAAAAAAAATCCAAGAAAGATATAAAATAAAAGTGTGCCTATATTTGTTATGTATAGTCTTCAAAAATGATGTTAGAAAAAAAGAACTATTAATTTATTAATGAAATTATTTTTATATAATACATTAGGTAAATTAAATAATTTGGATTGTTTAAATGATCAAAATCTAGATTCTTTAGATGATTAATAAAAAATATTACGTAATCTAACTTGTAAAACAGACTGATGATGTCTAGAATCTCTTGACATGATCATGCATAATTCAAATGTATGTTATTACTTAAAGAGGGATCAAATGTCAATGAAAGATGAAAAACATCATAGATAAGAAATATTACATACAGAACGTGCAACTGTTTTGTACTTTTCAAATATACACAAATATTACAATAACAGATATATTCAAAACTATTGTTTAGAATTTAATACTATATTTACAATAATATTAATACAATATTATTGTTAACATGATCTTAAGCCTAAGAGATCATCTTAAATATATCTATTGTTTAGTAGCATATTTCATATATTTTGGTTTAAAATGATTACTTTCTACCTTGAAATAAAAATTATTAATATAAAAAATTAACACTTACGGTTGCTTAGAGACCGACTAACATTAGGCGGTGTCATAGTCTTAAATGTATCAGAAGTACATCCAGCGGGTACAGAATGAGCATCTGATTGTATTCGGTGATCTCCACCAGGTACCACTATTGGTTGCGAACTCATGATTAATCTATAATACAAGCTGAAAATATTACTTAATAAATATGTATACACATGTATTACACGTATTGTTATATTTTACATAAAATAAATATTAAAGTGACTATATAATAAATATTAAATCAAAGATGTTTTTTTTTTTATAAATATATTATATCTAATGTGAATATGCAGAAGTAAAACTACAATAAAGTATTCACGTACACAAAATCATATTTAGAAAGATGTAAAATATTTTTCAATAATTCATTACAAACACGATCTTTAATATTTTATAAGGTCATAATCTATAAGAATTCCGATTACTAGAAATATAAAAAGTTGATTAATTAAAATTGAGGTGCAGAGGGAAAACAAAATTGAGAATATTGATTGATTAAATATTTGTTATATACATCATTCGTATTACATTATATTACAACGACATGCATTGAAAGTAACGATCTTATATTTATTACGTAAATTGTTAGAGCTTACCTCTCGTTTAAATGATTGTGTCTATATGACAGGCAGGTCCATTACACAAATTAATTATACCATAAAATCGATATTAAAACACGAGAATAGACAAAAAGAAAATGAAGCACGTCATTTTCTATTTATTCTCATACTATACTTCATTAATTGTAATATTTTTTCATTAACGTATTAATAAACATTCGAAAGAATAACTAAGTAAATCTAGTCGAGCACAGAACGTACAACGGCGCGAGCGCGATGTGCGATGTTCCATTGATCACTTGACGTTATAGCTTAGCTACAAACATACGATTGGACTTAGTTATGCGAAAACGCACTGCATATTACCCCTACTAATGCAAAACCTCCTTTACGTGCGATTACGATTGCATAACTTTAATTTCAATATAACTACAAATTTTTTATATTACAAAGTCTCATTGTTATTTATTGATCATTATATACGGCATATGAAACATTTAATTTTTTTACTATAAATAGAGAATATAAGATCATAGTGTTGTAAAATATATATACATATACACATATATATACATATTTATATATGAACGATAATAGACATATATATTATCGTTCTACCTATTCTAACTTCTTTTAGTGAAAGTTCACTTATATAACTAGAATTCCCAGATGATTTAACACTTTCTTATAATGTGTTAATTCTGTCTCCAATCTACTTGTACGTGTGATAAAGGTCACATATGTAGATATAAGTATGTTATAATTGATAAAAACAAACTAAAGCGATTATCGGACAACATAAAAATATACATAATTGTTTAAAATAATGCAAATCAGCCATCAGTGTCGGTTAGAGACGCCGGGTTACAGCGACGCATAGCGACGAGAATGTCTACTATGTACGCCGAATTTCGCCGAGTCGCGGCGAAGAGCATTGGGCGGTAAATTTGGCGTTGTTCGGGCGATCTCGGGTTCGATCGGAGAGCGCGCCGAGCCGAACGCGAGTCAACGAAACGTGAATCAGTCGACGTTCCGCAGCGTTTCGCGTTTGTTCTATGGAAGATGTTTTAGTCGATTTTTGTCGACATTATCCGAGGAATTAATTTACGGGTGATCTTGAAATCTTGGAATCTTTCGGCGCTTAGTCGCCGGGTGAATGAATAGTTCGTGGATCGTAAGAGGCGCGCGGTATGGCGGCCGCGTGCGTTGGCGATCAGCTTATGTCGAGCGAGCCGTCTTCGGCGTCATTGGACTTAGCAAAAAAGTCGATTAATAACGGCCGGCCAATATGTTGGCAACATAGATTGTTCGGCAAGCAACTGGCCCGTTGCAATCAGATTAATTCGCAGGATACGAAACCATGTGACGCAAGCGGTTCCCTCATCGATGAAGACGGCGGTACCGCGTGCGATATTATCGGTGTGTACTTCAGTTTTATCAATCCCGGTGCAACCTGCGACGATTTTACGCGTCAGCTGGTCGAACTTTATGCGAGTGTCAACGCGGTGCACGCGGGAACGGAT
Source organism: Dolichovespula sylvestris (assembly GCA_918808275.2). Classification (NCBI taxonomy): domain Eukaryota; kingdom Metazoa; phylum Arthropoda; class Insecta; order Hymenoptera; family Vespidae; genus Dolichovespula; species Dolichovespula sylvestris. Next base: position 5,777,028 of record OU964969.1, read on the forward strand.
GCCACCTCTGCCGCCGGTGTGTCGACCGAGAACACGAACAAGGGAAGGGAAAGGAGGAAAAAGTTCGAGGTCGTACACGTGGTGCTTTGGAGTAACGTGGCTGACGTTCTCGACTTCGAGGAGAGCTTTCGTAATCATGTTACGGATTTACCGTGGTTGGCCGTACCTAACCGGGATTACGAGAGGAAAGTGAGTAGAGTTTCTTTTTGTGTTTAATTTTTCCTCATTTCTACCTTAAATAATTTTTAAAACGCCCTGAGATCTAAAAGATAGGAAGAAATGCAAGGGAAGAATAAAAGTACGATATGTTCGTTTAAACAGTATCTCACAATAAATCAAAATTTTCCCTTGTATCGTCGAAATCTTGAAAGATTGTCGTCAACTTTTCATCATTCTGGGATTGTTCAAAAAACATGTACCATCGAAAAAGAACGTTACGATCAAGCGCGAGAACGTTCGTGCGTGGCACGCCAAGGTATATACGAGTAGTCATATTTTTTTCTTTTTCTCTCTTTTTTTTTTCTTTCACTTTCCTCGCACGCTTACCGCGAAACCGCCTACAGGATACGGGTATTTTCGGAGCGGTTTTATTAAGTCTCCCCAACGAACGCCACACGCGAAATCATCGTCGAAGGGTTGCTAAAAAGGCCGACCTTTCTCTCTCTCTCTCTCTCTCTCTCTCTCTCTCTCTCTCTCTCTCTCTCTCTCTCTCTCTCTCTTTATTTATTTCTACCTTTCACGAAACTCAAGAACGAAATGCCAGAGAATCCTTCCACTTTCTTTTTTTTGTGAAAAAACATATTCCTTCTAAGAAGAGGCAAAGAAAAAAGAAACGATTTATCCCTTTCCCTTTTTTCTTCCTTTCTTTGGTTAGTCTTCATCATCCCAGACAATTTTTCCTTTGGGAAAAATCGTTTGATGAAGCAGCACTCGAGGCCTGGCTATTGGTTCACCTCGATGCATATGTATGCTGCTTCTTCGATCGAAAACGCGAAGAAAGTTAACGGTAATGGTTCGCGCGCAATTAATGTCAAGTAGTCTCCTCCACTCCGCTACTTTTTTCCTCCATTTCAAATTATTAGACCGAGAAATAAAGCCAACAGGGATATCTCGTCGTTGTCGTCGTCGTCGTCGTCGTCGTCGTCGTCGTCATTGTCGTCCGGTGATATCAGTCGAAGCGATGCGATTCGACGATTGAAACGAAAAGAGGACGAGAGAGAGAGAGAGAGAGAGACCACGTCTCCTTTCTTTTTTTCTTTCTCATTATAGAAATGAGTGTTCTTCTTTGTACACTCCTTTTATCTGGGCAATGAAAAAAAATGAGAAGAAAAAAAAATAATAATAATAATCGAAACATAGAGAGGATTCGAGAGGAAAAATATCTTTACGGCAATCTCACGAACTGTGTCCCTATTTCGTTGTTTAGTTTATTCATCGGTATTTATGTTTACATCTTATTAGGATTCACGCTCGCGATCTTCCAAGGATAAGCAAGGAGTTTTCTGAAAGGTATTATAAATAAAATCGATCAAATTCTATAACGTTCACCGATGGACCACCATCGATCTCGATAGCTTTCAAATACGGAGGAAACTTTGGGAATTTTTTTTGTCAACGAATCTAATCGCATTCGCCACCGCCGGTTTTTCTTTTCTTTCTTTCTTTTTTTTTCTTTTTTTTTTTTTTTTTTTTTTACGGACGACATAATCGAAAACGAAAACGGAAAACGTAAGGCGAGATACGGTTTAATTTATCTCATATGGGCGTCCTCGTCGATTAGTTTTCTCCCTCGTTTCCTCCTCTGCTTATCCAAGTCTCCCTATCAAGTACTAGCTTGCAATGTCGTAGGGCCACCTAGCACGACGTTCGCTTCTTCAACGATGTAATAAGCCCACGCATTGCTTAGGCTCGTAGTCTTCTTGGCCCTGTAAAACGTTCCGTGAGAATATGTATGTATGCATACATATATACGTACATACATACATACATACATACATACATACATACATACATACATACATGCATACATACATACATGCATACATACATACATACATACATACATACATACATACATACATACATACATACATTGGTATATATGTATGTATATACGTTTACTTTGCATCACGTTGAGAAAAAGTCAGCCAGCGCCAGTAGCAGCAGCAGTAGTAGTAGTAGTAGTAATAGCAGCAGCAGTAGCAGCAGCAACAGCAGCAGTCAGCAACAGCCAACGGCAGTCTTTCCCATTCGGGGTAGCCGACCCATATCTTCCGCAAATAGCTTTCTCATTCGCCCGCCGAGATAAAGAAAGAAATCGAGATGTAGAGAAATAGAGAGAGAGAGAGAGAGAGAGAGAGAAAGAGAGAGAGAGAGAGAGAGAGAGAGAGAGAGAGAGAGAGAGAGAGAGAGAGAGAGAGAGAAATGGCGGTATGTGCAGGTTCTTTACCACGTAAACGACTGAAGCCTTGAGGGGGAAAAAAAAGAAAAGATAAAGGACCGTTTGGATTTAGATAGACTTTGAGGTAGTGCCCACACACAGGTTCTGTGTTTTTTACCAGCGATGCATTTTCTCTCTTTCTCTGTTTCTCACTCCCTCTTTGCAACCCCTTTTGCCACCATCACTCCCATCCCCTTTCGTTCAGACCGACGTTTCCGTCTAGATTACACGCGACCTACTCGGCTTTGGTGGCCAAAGGAAAAGTGGAGTACGCGCGAGATCGCTAGATCGCAAAGCGAGAGAGAGAGAGAGAGAGAGAGAGAGAGAGAGAGAGAGAGAGAGAGAGAGACCCACCTCCCTCCTCCTCCCCTTCCCGTAAGCCACGAAGCGCAAGAACTTCTAAAGGAGGAGTACACCGTTTTCGGGCCCGACGCGCGTATATATCAATAATGTTACTTAGTGGGAATGTCTTATCAAAGTAATTCTTTTTTTTTTTTTTTTTTTTTTTTTTCAAATGTCTTACCTCTCCTTCCTTCGGTTTCTTTTTATTTATTTATTTTTTTATTTTCTTTCCTTTTTCTAGTTATTACATTTATTGCTTAAAAGAAAGAGAATCGAGATCTAATGTAACAAAGTTACTTTGTCGATGTGTAATGCGCGAGGAATAAAATTTCGTTAGAAGATACATTACATATTATTAGAAAATGAAAATATATATAAAATAGAAGAGAGAATATTTGGAGGCCCATAATAGAGTCATCATTATAGTATCGGCTATACCACGTACACAAACATTATACTAAACATTACCGAGGGAATACGTTCATTGAGACTGCCTTTTCACGTCGGTTCCCTTTATCCCGTTCTCTCATCGGCTAAACGCGACTTTCATAATCGCTATCGATCGAAATAGAAGAAGAGGATGAGAAAGACAGACAAAGAGATAGATAGATAGATAGATAGATAGAGAGAGAGAGAGAGAGTCGATTGCAGCTGGAATTACATCGAATGTCCGTCCGAGGAAAGATGGTAGGATGACAGAGAAGAAAGCGAAGAGGAGCTCGATCAAAGGAGCAACGTTCAGTCGTTTAGATCTTTCCCCGCCCACGTCGTCCATCGGAGACGTCGTCGTCGTCATCGCCATAGTCGTCGTCGTCGGTGTCGTTGTCGTCGTCGTCGTCGTCATCGTTGGTCGACCACGATTCGTGTATACACGGAGGAGACGTTTGAACGAGCGTGAACGAGTCAACAGTGATCCGATTCCCACCCTTCTAACTATGTCTCTCTCTCTCTCTCTCTCTCTCTCTCTCTCTCTCTCTCTTTCTCTTTCTCTGTCTTGCTGATGTCGCGATGTGACAAATGGCACGAGAAAAAGAGAGAAAGAGAGAGGGGGCGGGGAGAAGTTATTTGGCGCGTGAGTGTTGGAGTGAGAGAGAGAGAGAGAGAGAGAGAGAGAGAGAGAGAGAATTGGAGGGGTAGAAAGGGTGAGAAGAAGAGAAGGGGTGAGCGAGGAGAGAACGTGGTAGGGGACATCCACACTGTCGGGGGAAATAACGATAGCACCGTCGAGCTCGCGGCAGCAACAGCAAGGGAGGACGTACACGTTATCGACCGGCCGAGACGGAGGCGGCAAACCAACTCGTACACGTATATACCCTGGTACGGACAAACGGAGTAGAGCAGCAGCAGTAGCAGTAGCAGCTATGGAAATATACGCGGGGAGAGAAAAGTAATGCCTTCGCGGTGTGAGTGTGTTGGAGGGACAGAAAGAGAGAGAAAGAGAGAGAACGAGAGGGTCGCGATAACGTACGCCGTCGCACGTTTGGTGCCTCGAGTTCACCCTCTTGCCGCCTTATATCGGTTCTCTATCTCTCTCTTTCTCTCACACCCTCCTCCTTGCACCCATATCGCCCTAGGAAATTTCGCATATCCTTCCAAGTACGCGAAAGAGCGTAAAGGGAAGAAGAGATCCCAGAGGACGATAGTTGTAAGAGTGATCCCTGAGACGCTGATGATACTCCCTCGTGACTCTCTCTCTCTCTCTCTCTCTCTCTCTCTCTCTCTCTCTCTCTCTCTCTCTCTCTCTGTCATATGTAATGTTTATATCATACAGATCAGCAACAACGAAGCACCAAAATCTTTTGTCCGTAGATTAAATTAGAAAAATTTTTGATAGAGAATACTCCGAGATTATATTCTCTTTTTCTTGACTGTTTGTTTGTTTGTTTTTTCTTCTTTTTTTTTTTTTTTCAATGCATAATGTTCTTGTAAAGATCGGAATGTAAAGTCGTCGTTCCATTAAACAACATTTTGATGTCCTTCACAATGAGAAGTCTTATCCGAAAATTCGGATCAATTCCTTAAGGAAGTTTGCTGGTTAATATTAAACGTGACTTCCGATCGATTTTCCTGTACTTTAACTTGTTAATATTGCAGATTGAATCGCGTCTACGAAGCTCTATTCCGTCGCTACTACTAATACTACTACTACTACTACTGTTGTCGCTGTTGCTGCTGTTACTGCTGCTGCTGTTACTACTGCACTGTTATCTTCTCGAAGCGCGCGCGTAGACCCTTTGGCATTTTATCCGTCGCTAGCATCGTAGAAGAGCCCTTTCCTTTTTCTTCTCATCCTGGCTGTAATCATACGAGCTGACAGAAGAGACAGTACTCATTGTCGGCAGACACCGCACCCTCTTTTCTACACTCGTTGCCATCCTTTACTCTACGTACATTCGGGGTTGTTACGCGTTTTTTTTTTTTTTTTAAGACAACAGATGAGACAAAGTCGAACATATCCTCTAACTCTCTCTGTCTTCTCCGTCCTTCTTTTTTCCTTTCTCTTATGATTTGTGCATTGTTCGCTGCTCGTTCGTAATGAGCCTTGCACAGTCGATGAATCTCAACGTACCTCTACGTCTTTTTCAATTCTTCCTCCTTTTTACGTAAGCAGTATGATATAAGAGAGAGATAGAAAGAGAAAGAGAGAGAGAGAGAGAGAGAGAGAGAGAGAGAGAGAAACTGACGAACAGACAGGGGAAGAGAGAGAATTAGGACAACACGTTGAACGCAACAATCTCGTGTTTCGTCGGATGCATCTCTCGTATCATGCATCTTCGAGACTTCCGTAAGGCATCCGTACGGTCATTATTTTTCTTCAGTCAATTTTCTAGATTTATCAATTCATCCTTATTAAATTGCTATTACTCGTCGGAATAAAAAAGAAAAACGTCGTAGTGGTGAATAGATCGAGTTTAAAGAACTTTAGGTGTCCGAGTATGCCATTCTACCTAAACGTGTGCATCTCGTTAATCTTTTCAATTTGATCGTTTCATCGATGATCGATAATGATGATAGACATCAAATATATAAAAAAAAAAAAAAAAAACATAAAGGGAGACGTTGATTGTATCGTTTAATGGAAAAGCATTGAGACTATAACGAAGAAGAAGGAGACTCGTGCGAGATGAATGATCAGCAATGTTTCTTCTAGACCAGGCTGACGAGAAGGTATCGGATAAAGGCAGGAGTGCCCACGTTGATTCTACTCGAGGGTTCAAATGGTTCGGTCGTGACGAGGGGTGGCGTCGAACGAACCATTGCCGATCCTACTGGCGCCGAATTCCCTTGGAAACCACCGCATCCAAAAGCTGCCCTGGAAGATGGGCCTTTGCGGTCTTGTGGTGCTCGCGACAGCAACGAACCAATGTTACATGAGGAACTGCGGCATTGTTTTAAAGGTGTTTACTTCAGTGCACATTGGGTGAGTAACAAAAAGGAAATACAATTATCGTAAGAAAGATATTATGAATTCAAATTGAAATTATTTATCTCGTGTATTTGTATTCCCATTGTAGAAATATGAACCGAGTCTAATTACTACGCAAAGTTAATTATCATAAAACGTAACAGTCATGTCTGAAAGTTTTTAATAATCATCAAGATCATCGAACGATGATGATCGGTGATTGTTATTTTTAGAAAAAAAAAAAAAATAAATAAATAAATAAAAGAAAGAAAACATATATGAACGAGATACATACGTATGTATACATTTCTTTTTATCTGCGTTTTCAGTGTCCACCTTGTAAAGCATTTACACCGCAACTCGTGGATACTTACCAGCGAATCCGAGAGAGAGGACACGATTTCGAAGTAATTTTCGTGAGTTCCGATAGGTAAAATCATCTTCTTGAGATCCCTGCCTTCCTACGATTACCAATTTTTCCTCGTGGATTTGAAATGATTACTCATCTTGTTTTTCATTGCAGGAGCGAGGAGTCCTACAATGCTTATACAGAGACAATGCCCTGGCTTAGGATACCATTTAATCAGGAGGAAAGACGTCGAAAATTGGCTAGAGCTTTAGATGTTCAAGCAATACCAACCTTGGTTATTCTTGATCCACGGGATAATATCATCACTCTCGATGGTAGAGCCGAATTACTCGAAGATCCTGAAGGATTGGTAAAAATATAAATAAATCTTGATTTTCTTCAGATAATTCGTTGTCTTTTAACATATGATTCTATAAATCTTCTTTTTTTCCGTTTAATTTCGTATCGCAGAACTTTCCATGGACCAGTCGATTGGTCAATATTCTAACGGAAAAATATGCGACCTCGTTGCACGATGCACCGGCGATCATACTCTTCGTTGGTAAGCGAATATGAAATATAAATATAAAATAATGATGTGTCTAAACTTAACAGGATATAAGACAAATTAAATATTGTATGTTTTATTTGCAGAGGGCGATGATTGCGAAATACAATTCGCAGAAAGTGTTTTATTACCTGCCGCTGAGGCCTATAGAAGAGATCGTCCAGATTATGATCCCAATTACGACGATCCCGATGGCATATTACAATTTTATATAGCCCTAGACGTAAGGATCACGTGATCGAGTTTTACATATGATTAATACGTCTAATTCTACTTATTTGATTTATTCTACAGTGCGAAACGTCGGATATTCTTCGTGAATTCGTTGGTTTGGACGATGCAGTACCTCTTCTGACGGCCATCGATATACCACGAGGAGTTTATGTGGTAATGGAGGACGGTGCTGAAATTACGGTAGATTCTGTACAACAATTCGTCGATGGATTTCGCAGTGATAAACTACCAAAAAATAAGATAGTGGCGGTACACAAGGCTCCCAAAAATGATAATGTTTCAGCCTGAAAAAACGATCTTCAAACTGATTCCAAAATGTGAACGGTGTCAAAGTGTCTCTAATTAACGATGTGGTTACCAACCAAGCAATAAGCTCGTAGCTTAATAATATCGAGTTTGGATTCGAAGCTGGCACAAGTTCTAGTCACTCGTTTATCGCATCAATTTCAAAAACTGCGCGCAAACAAACGCACATACACTTTGTGAAATAATAAGTCTAAAGTATTCCCATTTAACAGACTCTTCTACCTATTTGTGCCTAAAAAAATGTAAAGAACTCCATTTATATACTTGAATTGGAGCAAATTATTGTCTTGTATCAAAATTATACACGATGATTTATGGGAAAAAAAAAAAAATAAACAAAATAACGAATATTATTCGACTTGTGTATGATATCAAACAACACTTACGCCAGTATCATTTTTCTAACACCTTACATGTAAAGATTCTTACAAGAATATGCATGCTTATCCAAGATATATTACATATATGTCTTGTTATATGTTATTCGTATTTACTTGTGCCAGCTATATATAATAATTATAATATTTCAGTGATTAAAGTCACAATAAGTTGTAGAAATATATATTTTATTTTATTTTTTTTGTTATTTTCCAAGATAAACTTTCAGTGTGTTCATTATAATCGATTTTTGATATATGTAAAATTTTCAATTTGATAAAATTTGTTTATATATGAACAAGCACGCGAGTCTACGAACGTTCAATTATTATATAACCATAATGGAAATCTTTCTCTTCCCTTTTTCATTGTTTATATCCATCTCTGTGATACTGTAGCAGTAGCTCGTTTCATAAGAAAGACCTTGCGTGAAAATTGTGTTTGTAATCACACACTTATAATTATATGGAAATAACCAAAAGACTATGTATTGTATAATAGCCAAAAATAAAACAGGCGAATTGTATTTTTAAGTGCACACGCGCACATGGGATACGTTAATATATAACAATATGTATTACTTAATAAACGCCAAATAGGCATACATTTGTAGACTTTCAAAACATTCTATAATAATTCAGTTTTGATACTTATGAAGAAAACATAAGCATTATTTTATATGTTCAAGCTTTTATTATCTATTGTTTTTTGTTAATAATAAATTGATGTTAGACACAGATGTATTTTAATTACTCACCTTATACGTTTTTCCATATAAATATAAATATCTACGATGCTATTTTTTTTTTAATTTTTACTTTTACAATAATATTAAAAAAAAAAAAATAATGTTGTATAAACATACAAAATCTAATTCCAACCTCAGTAATATTGTGTTTTCATATGTTAAGTCAATAAAAATTTTTGATCTACAAATACACTTCGTTCACATTCATACTAATCACACTAAACACATGTGTCCTCTTCATGATTTACAACTGTACAAATGTACATATTATATATTACAATATCTTAAAGTTATTTATGTTCTTAATGTTAAAATAATATTATGCCGTAGTGTTACATAAAGTAGATAAATTATACTAAATGCATCTTATAGTCATATTTTTTAAAATTCGCATGATTTATAACACATTAACAATTACTTTTATCTTATTTTCAAGTAAGAAGTGCTGCCAGAGCATCAAAAAATTTTGGTCTCTCTTCGACCTTCAGTCTTACTACTGCAAAAAAAAATCAAAATGATATAAAACATTATGGAACAATAATGCATATATGTTAATCAAATAGATCTTACTTGTTGTATCAAAGTAATCTGTATTGATATATGAACCCGTATTTTTAGCTGCTTGTTCAAATGCTTTCCCAAATAGACTACAATAAACAAAATGTGGCACTTACATTCCAATCAATAATAATACAAATTATGGAAAATATATTTAGTACCTGCGTGGCTGATCTTCACATATCGGTGGAATGCCAATGATCAGACATGTACCCTCTTCAGGACTGAATAAAGCTGTTGCAACTAAAGGCCATTCACGTGCACGTCTACTTTTAGATGAATGTACATATGCTTTCAAAATGAATTGAGCTAGCATGATTAATGGATGAGGATGAGCAAATAAACGACTATCTAAAGTACCATCGGGAACAACAATATAAAGAAATGAACCAGTATTTATAATTTGCTTCATTTCTAATATAACTTGTGCAGTCTTAAAAATGTTGCTAAGCATAAATTTTGCTTTCTCTATACCATTTTCTAAAAGTTCCTTTTTTGTGCGTGATAAACAATCTAATGCATCCAAGAAACAGTGCTGTGGTAATCTTTCTTTTGTCTATAAAATATGAATAAAGATAAATACTTGAATTTTCGATTTAATCTAAATACAAAGACAATAATTACTCACAGTAGATTCCATTAAAGCTAGCATTGCATAAACTATATCAGACGCACAGTATTTAAATCGATAACCATATTGTAATATGAAACTAGTACCAATAATTCTATCAACATTGTATTTTCCAGCTAATTTTTCTATCATTTGCCTAAATTCCTGTCTAAGTGTGAGATCCATAGCAGTGAAACGTTGTCGTGATTGCGCTAATGGTAATCCCATTTCTGCCAAAAGTTCTTTCAAACGTTGTTCCCCTCTAATAGACCAAAGTCGTAGCGATACTGCAGTTGGCATTGAATGTCTAAGACTTGCTTCTACAGTCCAGTGACGATAAAGTACAAGTCGAAGACTACAGATTCCATAAGAAAAATACTTACTTTATATTATTTCATTGAACTTAAAATAATAAACACAAAAGGATACTCTTTATCATAAGTTATTTTAACTACACTCTGTTCTTGTTGTTTATCAGTATTTATACCCTGTTTATGAGTTAATCTTGAAACATGTGCTTGAAGTGTACCTTCTTCTAGTATACTTGTTTGTGATTCCACTTTGCTAAGAATGGCCTGTTCTGTTGAACCAATAATAGCCCACCATAGCATATCCAAATTATCTTTAGACATATGCCAAGCCATTTCAAAAATAAGTACTGCACTCTATAAATTGACATTGCAAAAATAAATATTGTAACAATATTATGTATTTTCTTTATATAATACATACAGATTTTCCATAATAGCTATATTGTGAATAATTAAAAAGAATTGTTGCTCTATTTTCAGCCCACAATCTTTTTTCTTGTCTCTTTATTATATCTTCTTCATTTAATCTACGTCTTTTTGTCTTTCTAGGTTCATTATCATCATCATCATCAGAGTTATCATTTGAAGCATCTTCATCTTCTGACTAAAAATAATTGATATGATTATATTATTATATCAAGTTTAAAAAAATAAATAAATTACATTTAATATTTACCGAATCATCCCTGAACACATCATTATATTCTGGAATGTCATCCTCAGTATCAGGTTTTCCAAGAATACGTATTTGATATTCTGAATATATGTTACACAAATCATATGGTCTATGACTGTCAATTATAAAAAATGTTATAGATTCTGGAGGTTGTAAGAGTTCTACTAGGTCTAATGTACCACCGCAATTTATCATAATAATATTTTTTACCTATAAGAAACATTGAATTACTTTGTTTTTCAGAGGTCAATAAATTATATAAAAATATTATGTTTACCTCTTCACAATTTTCTTCTATTGCCTGAACCATATCTTGTATACCTTGTACAGGTACAAGCGTATATAATATGTTATCATTTTTAAATAATTGTTGTAAAATTCTACAGGCACAAATTGCATCTATGTCAAAGTTTACTAATAATAAACATCTCTGCATTAAAAGAAGAATACATAAGTAATTTATTTTAGTGTATTAACATCTTATTTTATAAAATCATTTAGACCTTAATATTATATAATATTAAGGAAATTAAGCAAAATTTTTTTCTCTTCCATTCTACTTAAATATTACTAATGACATATTTTCTTAAATATGCATATATATATTTTTTTATTTGTTTAAATATTCGAAAATATAAATTGAACAATAATATTATAATTTAACCTAAAATGAAAAGCTAATTCATTATTTTTTACATATATACTAAAGTAACATTACAACTTACATTTCTTTGTATTACATTGTAAAATTCTTTTTCTAAGTTCGGTACGAACATGTTGCATTGATATTCGGCATCTGTGATATTTTATTTATTTCAACTTACTTTAACTCTTAACAGTTTACCGCGGAAATGGAATAACATCGACGGTGGCGTGCTCTATGATAAATAAAGCAGGTATACATATATAGATGATTCAAATTTCTAATAAAAATTGCGATAGACAACAAAAATTCGACATTTTGTTTTTGTATTATTTAAAAATAAACATATTATGAATTTTTAAAGATTTTTTTAGTTAATAATTGTAAAAATTCGTTCGATATTTTCAAATTTTTTATTATGATGATAGGGTATCGATATAAATCGAATTTGATCGATATATATGAATATATCGACCTTATAATGTCGATATCAATCGCTTACTTTCCGGACATGTGCGTGTGGCGTCCATCGATGTGATTGCGTGCATGCGGCGAGTGGTTTGCAGTTCGTCTTTAATCCACTAATTTACTTTATTGTCCATATAAAAATGGCAGAAAACGGTAATTTTTATAATTAAATTGTAATTCGAATTTTAATTAATCTGGCCTTATTGATTGTTCACATTATTCGTGTCATTCTTCGGACATTATATTGTTCAATAAATAACAGCTTCTCGCGCCTTTTATATACCCACGTTTCAGTAAACACGTGCTCTCCGGACGTTCAATTGATTCAGTTTATGTTTTCTTTTTTAAAAAAGATTGATAAATATGTTATCAAATCGTTACTATTATATATATTTCTTTCGTCTATCATTTATCATAACATCAATATACAAAATTATAAGTTATAAAAAACATAGATTGAAATTGTATAAGAGGTTAAAATCGGCATTTCTATTGCAGAGAAAATTAAGAAAAAAGATAAAAAAAAATCTCTTGGAGAGATCCAAGCTACTATGGTATGTGAAATTAAACCGTCCACTGAAGAAGTAAAATTAAATTGTGAGGATTGGCCACTTTTATTTAAGGTTTGTGTTCAACTTGTCGGTTAATTGACTTACAATGTTATTTTATATTATTTCTGGATATATTCACTTTCTTTCTTGATAACATGTTGTAACATATTGTAGATAACATTTTTTTATTACAGAATTTTGACAAAATGTTTACTAGAACAAAACATTTTACTCCCTTAACTAGTGGTTCTACCCCACTTAATCGCTCGTTATCTGAATATATAAAATCGGGTTGTATTAATCTTGATAAGCCTTGCAATCCATCATCACATGAGGTTGTAGCTTGGATAAAAAGAATTTTGAAAGTAGAAAAGACTGGTCATTCTGGTACCTTGGATCCTAAAGTATCAGGTTGTTTGATTGTGTGTATTGATAGAGCAACAAGACTAGCAAAGTCCCAACAGTCTGCAGGAAAAGAGTATGTGGGAGTATTTAAACTCCATTCAGCACCTGAAAGTGTTCAAAAGGTAAATTTACTATTTATTTATAAAAAATCATATATGTATATAATCTTTATAAATATATTAATTAAAATATATACATATCATTATAGGTACATCAAGCGTTAGAGAAGTTACGTGGTGCATTGTTCCAAAGGCCTCCTCTTATATCTGCAGTTAAACGACAATTGCGTGTTAGAACTGTCTATGATAGCAAGTTTTTAGATTATGATGAAGAACGCAATATGGGAGTATTTCATATTAGTTGTGAAGCTGGTACATATATCAGGACTATATGCGTTCATCTTGGGCTTTTCTTGGGTACTGGTTGCCAAATGCAGGATTTAAGAAGAAGTCGTTCTGGTATTCAATCTGAAAAAGATAATATGGTTACCATGCATGATATTCTTGATGCCCAATGGTTATATGATAATCATGGAGATGAATCCTATTTAAGAAGAGTAATAAAACCATTGGAAGCACTTCTTGTGAATCATAAAAGGATAATTGTCAAGGACAGTGCTGTAGGTATTCATTACTTCTAAAAAAAAAAAAAAAAAAAAAAAAAAAAAAAAAAACAAAAAAAAAAAGAAAGAAAGAAAGAAAAACAATACAAATATTTTAATGTTATTGTATAAAATACATTAATAGGTAAATGCAATTTGTTATGGAGCCAAAATAATGTTACCAGGCATTCTAATGTATGATGATGGTATTGAACTAAATCAAGAAATTGTTATTGTAACAACAAAAGGCGAAGCTATAGCACTTGGTAAATTAAATTTCGAAGTATTATAGCAATGCTGTACAGAATCCATTGCAATATAATATCTTTGTGTTATAAGTAAATCAATTATTATTAACAATTGTTTTAGCATAATTAATATTTAATTTGTTGCTGATATATAGGTATAGCATTAATGACATCTCCCACAATGACTGCTTGTGATCATGGTGTAGCAGCTAAAATTAAACGTGTTATCATGGAAAGAGATGCATATCCAAGGAAGTGGGGTCTTGGACCTAAAGCATCGATAAAAAAACGAATGATAATTGAAGGAAAATTAGATAAACATGGTAAACCAAATGAAAATACACCTGCTGATTGGTTACAAAATTATGCTGATTATTCGACTACAGTGGATGTTAAGGTAATTTGCTCAACTTCTAATATACTATATTACTATTGTGATTGGCAGTAAATATGAATATAACAAATATTTAATAACTCAAATAATTTTCCAGTCTGAAAATAATGGAGTAACAGAAGTTTCTGGTAAAAAAAGAAAATATGAAAGTACAGTAACTGTTACAGAAGATACAGTTAAAGAGGAAACCGAAGATCCTGAATTAACTTCACCAAAAGAAAAGAAGAAAGAAAAGAAAGATAAAAAGAAAAAGAAAAAGGAAAAGGAAAAACAAGATATAGAAGGTGAAGATTCTGTAAAAATTGAAGAGAAAGAAGATGAAACTATGGTAAGGAAGAATTTATTACTAAAATATTTTTTTAATTGATTAGTGAAATTATTAATCAATAAATCAAATTTGTCTTTTAGGATGTATCTATAAAAGAAGAAAAGAAAAAAAAGAAAAAGAAAAAGGCTAAAGAACAAGAAACTGCACTTTCGAGCTAGTTTAATTTACTTTTTGGATTTTTTTTTTTTTTTTTTTTTTTTTTTTTTTTTTTTAATTCCAATAAATCTTTTGTAATAACATTCATAAAATCCCACAAACAGTATAGAAATACCATTAAGAAATCTTCATAACATTTTAGTCATTTTCATTTTTTTTTTTTTAAAGATGTCATCATTTAAACACAGATAAGAGAAGAATAATTTGATATTCGGATTATGGTGACATTGAATTTTAAATAAGAGTGTAACTATACAAATGAATATTATCGTGTAAGATACATTTTTTCACGAAACGAACAACTTTATACAATGCATAATCTAAAGTTCAATAATACGAAATCAGATCCTCTATGTTTTGATGCATTTGAAGATATGTATATTCTGTGATGTAATATACAAATAGTTTGATTGAGCAACTATATAATGGTCCTTTACAAAGGATTATAAAAAGTTAGTATTTTACTGCAATTGTTCCATGTATATACATACAAAATATAATTACTACAAACATCTGTAGGTATCAAATTTTTTCAATTTTTATAATTGATCTAATTATTACATTGAAGCTTAAGATAATTCAGTACCTATAATAGATTGAATATTTTTCACATTGAATAGATGTCTCTAACTATCAATTTGATTTTATTATTTTAGTTTCGTTTTAGGTCAGAGATGTGTAAAATTGACTTACAAAGCCAATTGTTCCTTAGCTAAACATTTTTTGTTTCTCTTTAGCAAATTTTTACTCCTACCATATTAATATTTTTCAATTTTATTGTGTTACACTTCCCACGCCACGATATTATATTTTGTCTAGAAATGAAGAATTTGTATGCGCATTGCCAATATGAATTATAACATCTGGAAACAATAGAGAAGTAAGTATATTCAGAGACAATAAAATAGCAATAGTGGGAGAATCATTTTTGCTTCAATCAAAAATTTGCACGTTTTTATTTTAGATATATATATATATATATATATATATATTTGTTATGCCTTATTTTCGAAAAATAAGGACTGTATGTTTAGCGAGGAAGTGTATTATGTTTTTAAAAATAATATTTTGATTAAAATTTATAAAAACAATATTATATAAGAAGTACGGATTAATTGTAAAAATATCTTTACATTAAAATTGTATCATAATAAATCATAGGAATACAAAATATACTTGTATCTCCATTTAAAAAATTTATTTTAAAGATCATATTTCAATATATATTTTAAGAAATAGTTATTTGAATACAACTGTATCAAGCATAGCTCCCAAACATTGTACAATATTTGTAGCCATAAGTGTATCAACTTTTTCTTCTAAATGACGTTTTGGATCTTGTTTACCAACATTTTTTATAGCCAATTGCTCGGGTGTCATTTTTTCTTCATCTTCCAATGCCTGCAAGTTCAGAAATAGTACATTACAATATTTTATATTCTAAATAAAATTATGTATTAAAAAAACAACAATAGAACATACCTTATTATAGTTTTTAGCAAGTTCAAGCATTTCAGAAACGATATTTTCGTTAAGTCTACTATGTTCCGAGTATTCAGCAAGAGTAAGACCATCCATCCAAGTCTTCTTATGTAAATTTAATAACATCTTTTGCTCTAATTCATTTTTACGATAGTTGATACTAATGCTATAATAATGACGGTTTAATCCATGTATTAATGCTTGGACAGAGGGTTTCTGTAGATGACCTAAATTTGATGTAGTTTGGCGAGGTTCTTGTCCTAGAACCTATAACGATATAAAAATTATATGAAATTTATATAAAACTTTTATTATTCTTGAGATACTTGCCATCATATTAGGATTGATTAATCTAAATGCATCAATAACAACTTTTCCTTTCACTGATTGGATAGGATCAATGACAACAGCAACAGCTCTTTCGCTAAGTGCTTCAAATGACTGTTGTGTATTGATATCTACTCCAGATAACCAGCAACCAAATCCTGGGTGAGAATGGTACCAACCTACAACCATTTCTGGTCTACCAGTCTGTTTAAGCATATCCAACATTTTAGCTTGGAAAACTGGATCAACAGCTTCTACACTGACTCCCTAAATATTGAAGAAATATATTTAATACTTAACTAAAGCTACTGTTGAAAATAAATATACATTAATTATTACCGTTCCAGTTTGTGGCATGGCAAAGACATCGATTACACGTACAGTATAATCGTCTACAAATTCTCCTAACATTAAACCCATAACTTCCATGGGTACTCCAGCTCGGCCGTGTTTTAACATTTTTAAAAGTGCCAATGATGAAATGTACACCTTGAAATATATGATAAATTGTGGAATAATAACAGAATAAGCGAATTATAATAAAATGTAAACAGTATACTTGTTCTGCAGTATCAACGACAGGTGCATCTGATGGTGGAGGTCCTTGATTCAATGGAGCTGGTAAACCACCACCCAGTCGTAGAAGCCTATCCATCTTTCTTTATCTTAAACATTTAAATTAAATAAAAAAGCTTGTATAGGTACATAAGTAATATTTTTTAAATTCCAAGCTAGATTGATACAGTATAATAGAGGTTAACCAATGGCTTGGTCGTATAAATTTCGTTTTTTTTTTTTTCTATATATATATATTATACTTTAACGCATTACATACCAAATAATTCAAATCCACGTTAATAAATAATTGATATATCGTTTTATATTTAACTGCACAAAAGAAAGTATAATCCAATCATTTCTTATAAACTGACAACTCTCAAATGTGCACACTCACCAGCGCGGCGTATTGGATACTTAGAATGGCGGAACTGGAAGGAACTATCTTAAAACTTTACTCGCATTTAGCGAATCTGAGAAAATTTAAATAATCGACACAAATAATATGTCAGGAGTCCTTCCACCGAAGTACGGGACAGGACCGTATGGAATAGGTAGTTGTAATAATAGAAATTATCATATATTTTATATTATTTTAATATATATTTTATAATAAAAATATGAGGTTATTTCTTTATCACGTATAACAATTCTTCTTTGTAATAGGTTAATTCTTGATAAATATTACAAAAAAACAACCGGCGAGGAACAAATTATGGTTTCCTATTTTGTAAAAATTTAAACAAATTTACTTTTTTTCTTTCATTGTATTTTTCTTTATAAGTTTTGTTTTTTAAATTATTAAACATAAAAATATTACATTTATATAGGTGATCCTGATGATAAAACTTTAAGAAAGGTTGAAATAGATGTACTCATACCACAAATAATACGCGATAGAACAAAAAAAGAGAAATGTATTCCAGAAGTTGAAGGTAAAATCTGAGTTCAATAAATTTTTTAATATTCTTAGTTATATAACATACGTATTTTACAGAATTCACAAAATGTTGTAAAGAAAATAATTTAATGATGATATTCAAATGCAGAGAAGAAAATAATAAATTAAAAAAATGCTTAGAACAATGGTTTTATGATAAAGATTTTATGGAGGAATGTAAGCAATTATATCTTCAAGAGAGAAGCGAATTTAGAAGAACAAATATACCAAAAAAATCAAAAAATATAACTTGATATAACTTGAGTAAATACCTTTAGTAATTCTTTGAGATTGTGAACAATATTGAATTATTTGTAATTATATTAAAATAAAACTAAAGAAGAAATATTTGTGTAATTATAAATTAATGTTCGTTACAAAGTTAATACATTAATTTGCTTAAAGATTTCTTGTAACTTAATAAAAAGTATTAAATGAATTCACTAGTAATTATAAAGATATTATTCACGTTGCATTTATTATAAGCTCTGCAAGGTACAAAATTTAATTTATAAAAAAAAACAAATGATAAAAATACAGATTTTAATTTTTCTAATTAAATATTTCAAAATAAATTATATATATCGACTGCATTTAACACGAATCTTCGTCTTCTTCTTCTTCTACAATCATTACATCTTGATTTTGTTTAGGATTCCATCGCCTCCATAATAATTCTCTCACTGTGAATTCAGATAGCATATGTGGACTGGGTGGGCCAGAATTTAAAGATATTGATGAAGGCCATAAAACTTGAGCAAATAATATTTCCTATCAACAAAATTAGTACTCCTCAATTGAGAAATCAATTATGAATATTATTAATAACATAATAATCTAAAGTTTATAGTTATAAATTTTATAGGCATCTAGACTTTTTTACTTATTACTTATATATATTACCTTAGCAGCACTTTCAGATAAGCGATCTAATCCAAATAAGTTACTCCAGGTCATCTTTCGAATACATTTACTTGGAATTAAAGTCAATAAATCTGCATCCACAACATCTATTATTACTATGTAAGAGGCATGATAAAATGGTGGCCCTTGTTTGTACAATACTAAAATAATTAAAATTTAAAAATAATGATTTAAAATATCTAGTATATAAAGTTATTTGTCTAAATTACATAAACAAGAAAAGTAATACTGACGAAAGTCTCCTCCATATTTAAGGCCTGGTTTAACTACCCAACCCTTGCTTCGGAAATAATGGTATACAACATATTTTTGTATGAAGTTTTTATCTTCCTTGCAAAAATACAACCAAGCACTATTAATATCCATTAAAGTACTATCAAAATGAATTAGTCGCAGACAACCTAAACCAAACATAAGGAAAAAGGTTTCTTCAAAAGTCATATGTAGAGATTCCCTGACTGGAAAACTTTCAGATTCAATTCTTGGTTCAATATTTTCTAGATAATTTTCTGTCTCAGAATCACTGTCTGGCAGAATTAATAATTTTCCTTGTATATCATTTGTCCTACTCTCAATATGCATACTCGCTGTTACTGAATTACATTTGTCTGAATTATTCAAATCTATATGTTCATCTTCTAAAATCTTTTCATCATTTTCTCTAACAATCGATTTTTTAGTGTCTTTTTTAGATTTGTTATTAATAATTACACATACATCTTCAGAAGAAGAACAAGGAACTATTTCACAGAACTCATTATCATTGATTATTTGTCTGCTGTCTTTATTTTTTGTCGTATTAGGCACATTCACATCAATTTCCATGATATCTAGTTCTTCTTGTTTCTTTTCATTATTGGATGATTCTATTGTTGAATTAAAAGAATTAATATAAAGTAAAATAATATATCTTTTTCTTTTAATGGCTTCTTAATTTTAAAATTTGCATAACAATCATACCTTTCCTTTTCTTTCTATCTGCAGATTCATTTGATACCTCAGTATCAGAATTATCATTTATCATAGATTTTATAGAATTTTCGTTACAACTATTATCTTTATAGAATTCATTGTCAAGTATTTTAACTTCTTGTAACCACTCTTGTCGACGAACCCATTGCCTATTTCTAATAAGAGGTGGTGCTCCATATCTAGCTTTTCCAAATGTTGGATAGCTTCTTGATAGAGAACCCTTACCAAAAAATCCCTAAGTAAACAAAAGAAAATTAAAAGTTGTCTTTATTTCACGATATATCATCGATTGAATAATATATCATGAAACATGTATATATATATATATATATATATATATATATATATATATATATATATATATATATTTTATAAACTTAAAAATAAATTTTTTTTTAGAGATAATGACTAACCATAGAATGCACTGCTGTAATTTCATCTGAATCAATAATGCAAGATCCAATGTCTGTAAGATAGGCTGTATAAACGACCCATTCTGTTTCATTTAATGCAATCGGCAGAGGAGATTTATTTTGTATTTTCGCCTTAGGCTTCTTTTTCGGTTCTCGTAAATTCATATTGTCTTTATATTACTTTCTAACTTTTATACTAAAAAATGTAATCGATAATCAACACGTTTAAAAATCCATTATAAATTAACAATAAAGTTAATACAATATATTTTTTATGTATGTTTTGTTATTCACACGTTGCACAATGAAATTACAATAGAAATAAAAAAGAATGTGTAATTCTTTAGTTTTGGCACACTTGTATAATAATGTGCTTTCCGTGGACAGAAATCATCGAAAACAACTCGATGCCAATGTACGGAGCGCTTATAATGCTCGATACGCTCTTCGTACTGAGCGCCTATTTTTCATGGACATATAGATACACTGGTTCAGAGAAAAAAATTCAATGTCTAACTTCATATGAGCAACTATGATATCTCATTAAAATTCCTAGTCATATAATATAGATGCATGTCTTCAACAACTGAAATGTCTAACATTATGCGAATGCCTAACTTGTACTTCTTAAAATATACGTTTTCTAAATGAATTAAAACATAACCATGTCGAATTCTTTGAATATATTTACAATTTTCTAAAAGTAAGTAGGAATAGTAGATACCTGTTTCATTGTTCAAAAAAAGTTCGATAACAGTAGAGTTAAGAAAAAAGGACGGTATATGTTTATATTATACAAGGCCAACAACGCCGAGATTTTAATATATTGGAAGTTTAAATTAATATTATTTTTAGTTTCTCGCGCGTAGCAATCCCTGTGACATTTGTTTCTGATATTAATCTTAGTGATATGGAAATCAGTAATGGGTATACAAGCTTCTTCTTTTTTGCCACAAATTTCGAGAGGCGCCACAGTACAAACCTTTTTTTACACGAAAAACGTCGAAAACAGCATGTAAGCCAACAATGTGAACAGGCGTAATTCTTGACCAATTTTGGTGGACGAGGTCTTATTTTGAAAATGAAGGTTTCGTCTAGGACATATCTTTTTCGAATTTTTAAAAAAGCTTTTTATTTGTGCATAAATTATTCTCGAAAAATGCCATTTTTTAAGACGATTTTTTTCAAAGAAAATAAAGCTTTTTCAAAAATTCGGAAAATATATGTCCCAGATTAAACCTTAGTCTTTGAAATGAAACCTTGTTCATCAAAATCGGTCTGAAATTATGCCTGTTCTCATTGTTGGCGTAAACCATTGTAAAGCCAGGTGTAGTGAACAGCCTTAATATAGCGGTATTTATTTATTTATCAAATATATAATATATTATATATTTATTTATTTAAGAATAAGAATGTATGTATAAGATATAGAGTGTAGGGATATAGTTCCATGTATATTTTTATTTTATTTTTCGACATATTTTAATAAGAAATAACCATGTTAATTCAAAGCAATATTCAACATTTCTGATATATTAACTATTTTTTCTCTTGGCTTTCCCATTTCTTTACCTCTTTGCCTTTCTATTTGATCTATCTTCTCCCAGCCACTATATGATACCGTAGGAATATTTTTTAAATTAAGAACTTTATGAAGACCTTCAGAACCTGGCTTATTTTCTTTAGTTGAAAGTTCTTTACTTATGATTGAAGCAATCTCAAATGCATTAGTCATTGTAGATAATATTACACCAACAGGCCCAGTAGCAACCCAACCAGCAGCATAAAGATTTTCTTTTATTTTTCCAACATTTTTCACGCAACCTTTTTTATCGTCAAATGGTATTGACTCATCTATTTGTACAGATCTGTAACCAATGCTTCGAAAAGCAACACCACATGATACTTGTTCTATTTCATCTGTAGGTTTTGCTTTTTGTGAATTTATGTTATCTCCTTCAAGTTTATTTACTGAAAATTTTATCTTCTCAACATTTTTAAAACCAAGAAATTCTATAGGACTTCTCAGAAATATTGGATGTAGTTCTTTTTTAACTGTGGTACAATTTACAAATTGTTCATTTAGAGATTTCAACATAAGTTCCGTTAATCGTTTTCTTGGTCTTGCTAATGTAGGAACAATTTCATTTATACCAGTAAAATCTTCTTCTCGCCAAAATGTTTTACAATTTTCAAGTTTTAAAATTTCTCGTAACTCTGCAATTGTAAATGCAGCTTGCAATGGACCTCTTCTTCCTATTAATCGAACCTTACGCACTTTACTGTTTGAAAGATGTTCCAGTGCATGTGTTGTTATATCTGTACACTGTAAAGAAATCATTAGATAAGAAATGATATCAAATAATTTGTTGGACACATGTATATATATATAGTTTATAGAAAAATGTATACCTTAAGATGATCAATAGAAGTCAAAAGAATTCTTGCAATATCTATTGCCACGTTACCTTGACCCAATATAACAGCTTCTTCTACATCTAAATTTATATTTAAATTTTTATCTGTTGGCACACCATTATACCATCCTACAAATCGGCGTCCTGATATTACGTTGTTTAAATCCTCTCCAGGAATATTAAGTAATTTATCCTCTTCTGCTCCATAAGTCTATAATATCAAATACAATAATAATAACTACATAGATATATTAATGAGAGATATTGTACAACAATATATACATGAACTAGCCATATTACTTACAAGTAGCACAGCATGATATATTTCTTGTAATTGATTAATTGTAACATCTCTTCCAACATTAACGTTACCAATAAATTGAACGCGTGGATTCATAGCAGTTTTATGAAATGTATTAATAACATTTTTCACTTCTGGATGGTCTGGTGCTACACCAAAACGCACTAAACCAAATGGGACTGGTAGTCTTTCTAATATATCAACTCTAATATCTTTTGATGTCTAAAATAAAACTTTAGATATTATAAATCTAGTCTATGTTTTAACAACGTATGGTTATCTATTTTTACCTTCAGTAATTGTTGAGCAGCATAAAAACCTGCTGGTCCTGCACCAACAATGCATACTTTTGGTATAATATTTTCAGTAGAAAATGTGCGTACATTATTAAATATCGTGTGACACTTCATTATGTTTGTTAATTCGTATCTAAAAAAGGTATAAATAGACAATAATGAATATTAATGTATATCACTAGTTCTTACATTAAATTAAAAGACTGCCGAGGCTTGCACTACTATATATTAAAACTATTTTAAACTTATATATTATGTTTTTCTTCTTATGATACAAAACTATTCTTCTTCATGTTTTTCAAGTTTGTTCTAAATGTCTACCTTTCCAAGTGTAGAAATGTAGGTCAATGCTTAATGCATTAAACATGAAGACTTTCATATATTGTATATATTTTATTTTATTGATGTTTACAATTAAATCAAATAATTATCTTGTTAATGCCATATTAATACTTTTATTAATACTGTTTGACATATAATTTTTTTATAAATTCATTTATATAAAACAAGAAGATAGGTTTTAAATAGTCTTTGTACATAACAAAACAAAAATATACATTTTTGATAAGTACACATTATTTATTAAATCTATAATATAGTGCTTTTGTTATAAAAACTTATCTAACATTTATTTATCTTTTCCATTGCATTATTCATGAGATAATTAAGATATATCTTAATAATCCAGTGATTGCACTCTACAATCTTGGGATATGCAGACCAATCTAAACAAAGAAAAAGATATATCGTCTAATCTGCTTTTTTGAAAATACACACTACATTCATTATAATAATATGTCTTACCGCATAAACATGATATAGGAATTAAAGACAAAATAGTTTTTCCTTCTGTCCGTAATGCATTTTCGGTAATATTAATTTTGTTCCAAATTTTAAGTATGTTCGCATCATTTTTATAGTTTTTCAAGATTATTAAGCACCCTACTTTATCATTACGTTGTAATTCTATCGAATAAAATGTGTAATTCAAAAGATAGAGAAGACTAACGTTTAAACGCGTTAATAAAGAATAACCAATCAACACAAGACTGTCTTCATATACAAGCATTTGTAATAATTGACAAAGCCTTGAAATAATTTTAGAATTACAATAAATATCTGTGTATTGAAAACACAATATTTTGTAATTTGAGGTTGCATGCAATTCTTGTAATAGATTGTGTGTATCTTCATCAGAAGGAAAAAACTTTTTCAGATGCATTTTATCCAAAATATTTTCTAAATCAATTTGTATATTTAGAATTCTTGAATTACAAAATCTTGAATTAAATAATTTGTAGAATGGTTTTCCTGTGCAATAATCTAAAACTATGTGTTCGTCGGAAAACTGAAACTACAAAATAGAGAAATATAAAATTTTTTCTGATAATGAGAATGGATTAAATTCATTTACACAAAGATGTCAATAAACTATAATTAGAAACTATCAATATTTACTTACATTATATGATTTACTCATTGATACTTTATCGAAGATTTCTTTTGTTAGATCCCAATATTCTATTAAACGTTGCACTGGTGATTTCTTTGCTTTTTCACGACGCTTATCATATGATTCATACAATTGTTTCTTACCTCCTTTAATAAAAACTGTATTTCTTGATTCATCTTTTTCTACTATTTCACAACCAGGTGGTAGTGGCTTCAAGTTGCAGTCTTTCAAATATTTTTCAGCAACAAGTTTTTGTATAATCTTTATTTCATCTATGATTTTGTCATTAACTTCCTTATTAGATGTAAAAGATATTACATTGTCCATTATAACAGATGTTTGTATCTCTTTAAAAAACTGACTGCAGTTTATTATTTTTCTTATAAAGTCAGGATGAATATCTTTTTTGCAAAATATTGCTGCACTAGGACCAGATTCATAATTCTTCTCTAATGTTTGTAAATAAGGTGCGATATATTCTGATCCTTTAAAATTCATGCACACAACATAAGTTTCTGAATTTCCTTCTTTACTAGTAGCTGGTTTTGTTATAAATACTTTATAGAAACAACAAGATAATAAATAAAGTAGACATATGGAACTGTGCTCAAAAGTAGTAAATATTTTTATTACGAAACTTCCTCCTTCTTTTAGTAAGTGTAATGCAGCAACTGTTTCACAATAATGTAAGTGAGATACAACTGTTTCTTGTTCACCTGGAACATCCATACAATCTATACTTCCATCGGCAGTAATCAATAATATATTATTATTTACTTTTGCCTTTTTTACAAGTTTATTTAAATTCTTCAGATCCATAAGATTCCCAGTGTTGTCTTTGCCAAAATACCAATGATTCAATGTATGTATAATGAAACGGTCATCATTAATCATTTTAGACAAAGAATTCCCTTCGTAATATGGATTTAGTGATGTAGCTATCCAGTTCCAATTAAATCTAGTATTCGTCTTCAACCAATGATTTAAGGATGTTATGAAAGCTCCAGGAGCTTCACATAAGTGTACAGAAGTAAAACTATTATTGTTTTTTATAATTTCCTTTTGTGGCACAACATCAAAAAAACTTAATATTTCATAAAATTTACACCAGGCTTGTGTCACTAATTCTGGTTTGATATCTCTTCGTACACGGTATTGCACTTGTCCTGCTTTATTTCTATTGCTTGTATGTGCATGCCACTCACCTAAATTAAAACTATTCAAACGATTTTTCACGTCATTCAACTGATCTTTCAAGATCTGTAATTCTTTAACATACCACGGACTTTCTTTAAACATATAATCCGGTCTAGGTAAAGAATAATTTTCTTCCATCGCTATAAGAAAAGTTTTACTAAACAACTCGTTAATACAAGGAACATTTTTATCAAAAGTTTCCTCATACATCATTGTATGTTGATTCCTTGTTTCTTACTTTTTGTCAATAATTTCTGTTAATTCTGTTTCTATAAGTTCTGATATAGAGATAAAACATGAATAAACAAAATATTCATTTACTATTATTATGATAAATAATAAATATTTTTTAAATATTTTGTATAGGATTATATAACATTTGTTATAAGAAATACTGTTTTATAACAGCATTATAAATTTTACTATACAAGAGATCAAGCACAGATTATTCACTTTGAATGTGTATCAACAAATCGTTACATAAATCGATTTATCCGAATGTACAATCTATAAGTATACAAAAATAGACACTGTTGAAATGGCACGCTTAAATATTGGTCGAATACAAATTTGTAGTTACTTTACGGGCGACATGCCGTAATGGCATAGTGAGGTTAACGTATATCGTGTTGCCTCGGCAAATGTCTTTTTTATTCATCTATTTTCATAACATTGATTCTCACCTGTTTGGTACGTAATGAATGAATAGAACTAGACCTTTAATACAATTACATTTGTATAAAATAATAGTACTTGGGAACAATTATCTCGTTAACAAGGTGGTCGGGTTATGTAAAAGAATCGTTATATGCTTCACTAATTTTTTCTTCTATAGCTAAAAATTACACAACATCACTTTGAAACTACCATCGCGATTATATTTCTAATCTCAAATAAAATTATTTCTTATTTAACTAATGAGCTGCCTAAACAATAGACAAAATCGCAGTGAAAATTTCGTAGTAAGTTTACGATTGAGTGTAGGTTATTACTTACAAATTTAATGTTATCGATAATAAAAAAACTCATTGAAAAAATTGTACAAACAGAAATTACGGAAAAAGAAAATTGCATATTATTTATTGAATTGCTATCATTGAAAATTCCGAATATAATTTTCATGCATATTTTTAAATTTGATTTAATAACCATTGATGTATATACATATATATATATATATGTATGTATATATATATATATATATGAATCGAGTTATTATTATTTTTGACGTTTAAAACAAAATAAAGTTCCCAATGTAACCGCTGGTATCTCTTCGATCGTTGTCTCGAAAACATTCATCGCATGTGAGATATTAATGAGAGAGAGAGAGAGAGAGAGAGAGAGAGAGAGAGAGAGAGAGAGAGAGAGAGAGAGAGAGAGAGAGAGAGAGAGAGAGAGAGAGAGAGAGAGAGAGAGAGAGAGAGAGAGAGAGAGAGAGAGAGAGAGAGAGAGAGAGAGAGAGAGAGAGAGAGAGAGAGAGAGAGAGAATAGAGAAGCTGCGCGCGATGATCGTTCGATATAAAAGACGCACACGTGTTCTGTATCTTCAGTGAGGCTTGGGCTGTCGTTCCTTGTTTGTTGAGAGTTATTTCATTTATATTATAAAATTTTATCGATCGTTTTTAACTAAAATATCAAAAATTTGTTATAATTTTTTTGAACAAGCAAATACCGTCAACATGTGAGTACATAGTGTTATTTTTTTTTTTTTATAATTATAATGGGACGAAAGGGATACTACGTCTTTTTTTCGATCAAGATTGCGCGAAATAGCAAAAGTACATTGTACGTATATTATTCAACAATTGATATAAACATGAATCCAGCCAAAAATCATCGTACGAGAAACAAAGTCCATATTGGAATAATAGAAACCATTTAATCTCACAGTGGAATTTACTTGTCCTATGGTTTATTGTATGTATGTACATATATTTGTTATGAATTACGTAGGATGAATTGTGTGTTGTGACGTAATACTTAAAAAAGAAATCAGTCGATTTCGTTGTTCATCGGAATTTTTCTCGAAATCATGCAATTTACGAATGCTCGTGATTTACTTCGAAGAATAAGAAGGAAAAAAAAAGAAACGGATCGAACGTTTCCCCGATCTTTTTTTAAATTAATCTTACTCTCACTTGCTTTTTTATACTCGACGAAATATTAGATTTAAAATAAGAGGAAAAATTTTATTTATTTTTTATTTTTTCCTCCCTCCCCTAAAATATTTAACAATTGAGAACGATCGACTGTCGTATTCTCTCAAATAATCCATTATATGTATGCATATATTTTTTTATTTTTTTATTTTCTTTTTTCAAAACGATCGCGAATATAATGATATACAATGAACTGTATATTTAAAATTATAGGATAAAAATAGAAAGATATCTTTATTATACGTTTATTGATGTATTAACGGGTAAGAATGTTATCTCTTTATTGCA